>ML829591.1:8729-27598 GCA_009831015.1 Picea engelmannii | reverse complement strand
ATATCATTCGCATCTAACCGGTATTAATATCAGGCTTCATATCAAGAAGCTTCTCAATGCATTAGATCCATGCACTCAAGCATACACACACAACTAAGTATTCATCATACTAGCTTAGTTTTATCATTAGTGTTCTTTTAGTTAGAGATTATAGTCGCTTACATGACTAATCTCACAGTTATAACTCATACTGGTGTTGCCTTCTCTTTATAGCAATGACCAACCAGGGTCACTTTCCCTTTTATACTATAGCAGCTGGAAAGAAAACTTTCTTTCCTCGGCTTCTATAGGACTTTACTTATCTCACCTTTCCTCTGGTCATGAGGAGTTATATACTCCGAGTTTAATATAAAGAAATAATTATACTACCAAGGATCCTATGTAATATCCCTTGGCCAAACCCAATTGTAAATGTAATGCAAGTGTATTTAAGCTAGTCAGTCATTTTGACATCATTTTGTAATGCACCTTTCATGGCATAGTGCATGCATGTACTGCGTAGTAAAATGATGTAGTGTGCACATTCCCGAATACCGCGCACAGTAACTAAAGTGCACACAATATTGAGGTCAACGAGCCTTTGTGTATATGATATTTGTTATAGGCTGGTGAGCCAGTTATTATAAGCTGGGATGCTTATACTTTGGAATTAGGCCAGAGCGCCTAGATGTTAAAGGTCAGCGCGCCTATTTTGTATATGTCTCATGATTAATATAAAATACATCATTGCGCGCAGACCGACCATGATAAAAGAGATGGGGGACTAAACTCCACCAGTTAGGGAAAGGGAGGGCCAAAAGTTAAAGGAAAGGGCTAAGCTAGAGAGCTTAAGCCAAAAAGGAATATTATATTAATATTTATTTAAAATATAAAGTATGGATAATTATTTTATCCTAAGTTATAAAGTTGGGGACAAGTGGACCAAAGTAGCTCCCAACATGAAAAGTATCAAGTTGGGGACATGCATACATATCGTTGAGACTTAGTTCATTGGGAACACCCCCCCCATCATTCTTACCATCATCTTTCCCATGATTCCATCGATCATTCAGTCACCCAGTCAATCATCCATGAGAATTCACACAACCATTGAGCTATCCTCCATACTTTTTTTCATTGTACCTGAACCGATATCCATAGCCATATTTGTTCGTGTAGCTGGTTAGCTTGGGAGATGGACTGAAGAAGCGAGTTGTCAGGCCCGTGAGCAATTCTCCAGGTGGGAGAATTGCTGGGAATTGATTTCCTAAAGGTGCTAAAATATAGTTACAGGGCTCTGAGACTTCTTGTTCGGCCTGTTGCTGAAGCCCTGGAAGGAAGTGGGGCAACCAAAGGACTGTTGAGAAGAGAAGGTGTACACTTCTTGGGGTGGGACAGGCATGTGGGGAATGAGGGACTGTAGGCTGTTCGTTGAGTGGGCACCGTGACAGAGTCTTTCCTGTTGTCTATGAGCCTATATCCTGGTTAGGAATCCCTTTACCCGAGTGGAGTTTAGTCCCAGCTCAGGGATGACTCACTGTTGAGAGTGATGAACAGTGTGGTTTAAGGCTGGGAGGTTCATGGAAGGTCTACATGCAGTTGGTGACATTCTTGTCAAGATAAGTACCAATTGTTTGATAAATTTACATGTTGCATTGTTATTCATGTGCTTATTTTATGGGTTTATCATATGTGTGATTATAAATGCTTGTATGTTTATGGGTATTTCCTATATATGCTACATGTCTGTGTTTACTGTTATTTTAGTATGAAATCGTATATTTATAGAATGTAATTGTTTGTTTATGTTTTATATGTAAATATTCCGCAAGAGTGTTGTGTGTGTATGTTTTAATTGCATCCAGTTTGAAGAGAACATTTTATGTGGCATAGCTCAGTTGAATATTGGGTATGTTACAGTATGTTCCACAATGAGAGAATGGTAAGTGTTCCCTCGTGTAGCGTGGCCCAACCATGGGTGGTTGGGGATGTTACAATATGGTATCAAAGCTTCAGTTTCAATGCTGAGCCTGGATGGGCCGGAAAGGTTCAGTTGAAGAGAATATTCACAGAAGATTAATTTCAAAGTGACCAAATTTCAAGTCACAGAGAATCCATGGTAAATTTTGGCACCTCACGGAAAATATTGGTGTGTAAGTGCACGCAGTAAATTTTGGCCCTGCGTGGAAAATATTGGTGTGCAGGCACGCGTGGTAAATTTTGGCACCGCACGGAAAATTTTGGCGTGCAGGTGTGCATGGCAAATTGTGGCACCGTGAAGAAGAATATTGTGTGTGAATGCACACGCTAAATTTAGCATTGAACGGTGTGCACACACATAGTAATGGTGCACGTGGTGTGCGCAGTATCGCAAAACACAGAGGAGTTTGGTTGGTGCGCGCACAGTATGAGTATAAGTTGTCTCGTGACAGTTTAGTCAATGGTGCATGCAGATTATTGTGCGCAGTGGGGGCATATTGAACTTTGGAATGGTACAATGCATAGAGAAAAATGCATGTGGAATATTAGTGCACGATACAAAAACTGTGCAACAGGTATCAGTGCAAGAACCAAAACTGTGCGCAGTGGATATTGGTGCGCAACACAAAAATAGTGCGCGCAAGTTATTGGCACGACGGAGAAGAAATGAATATTGGATATATGTGCGCAGAAGCACGATTTACCTTGTGTTGTTGTTGTGCAAGATAAATATGGGTGTACAGGTTGATTTTTTGTGCACGCGAAGTCGTTTGGAAGGCAAGCAATAACAGAAAGCAGTGGATTTTCGTGACATTTTATACTGTTTGAACATCATCTTTTTGCAGTGCATTTTTTGAGGGCTCTCTCGTGTCACTAGGTATATCTATGGAAAACATTGGCTAGAGTTGGTTTGAGAAGAAATAAATATAGTCTAAATTGCTAAGCCGAGAGAATCTCAGAGATGAATTCTGGGTTTTATATTCCTCCGATTTAGATAGATGAAAGTGAAATATAATCTTACAAGAAACTCATACTATGAACGAAAAAAAGACTCATATCACCACCAGTTAAAATCTTTTCATAAACAGTCTAAAATCTGCTTCTGCATTTATATATTCATTTTAATCCCAAAGTTACAAAAAGGGAATGATTTAAAATAACAGTTGTCTTATTTTAAAGGGACCGTTTAAGAACAAGTCTATCATATCTAGGGCCCCTTACCTCTGCTACCATCTGTTCAAAAATTTCTAAAATGTACTTAATTTTATTCGAGGACTCATTTCAGCTTAGAGATTTCCTCCTTTAAAGTATCTAACCAGACTGGTTGATCCTCTCCAATACTTTTATCCATTTCAGCTATGGTTTCTTTCTTTTATCGCTTGTTCTGTTTCTTCTTAATAGCTCGCCTATTGATGACTAGATCCTCCATAATGGGATTTAGCCTGACTTCCAATTTCGAGTCTATGGCAGGTTCTGTGTGAAATTTAGTCACTAATATATGCACAATTACCCTTTCCTTCTTACTCGTAATAAAATCTACCATGTTGCCTGAATAACCAGTCTCACTGGATGTAGCTTTGTCCATGTAACTCAATTTTGTGGACATCGAAATGCTTTTACAGAGATTAGAAGGTCGAGCAAATTTGGAGATTACTCCATTTATGGATAAGATGATGCCTCCATACTTGATAATTGGTAGTTATAGAGTCCCAATCATGAATCACAGACAGACTTATGTACAAATACATTGGTTTTCCATGCTCGACTAATCCATTTCAAATGATTAGCATTTGAGTTCATTACATGGTGGTGTTCACCTGACATCATATGGCTATGAAGAACCGAACGAGTGAAAAGGGGTGATCTGACTAGCCATCGCCCGTCCCACGAGTGGTGGTTTTGACATATTGAAACACGTGACATCAGGACTTTGGCGAAAGTGGTTTTGGCAACCCGCCTTTCACCCCGATGTATCTCTAGAGGCACCACAATGATGTAGTTCTTGCTAAATTATTAAGACTTGGGTCTTATCTAAAGAAATTGTCATGGTGATAACACTAGGAAATTAGAAGAAATAATTATGATGTATTTATTGAACCAAAATGGTTCATATTTTTCATGAATTGTTGAATTAGTTAGCCTGATAAGTTTTGATGGCTGCACATTTTGCAGAATTAACAACTAGATCAGATCAAGATTGGTACAGAGTCCATAGGAATGGAAAAGGCACAGGGGAATTACAGTCAACAAGATGAGAGCAGAGGGATGGAGGTCCATTTGGGCATTGAAGGAACAAACTCCAATGGACATGGAAATGAAAGGAATGAAAACATGAATATGGTAGAGACCATTAAAAATTTACAGAGGGATGTCCAAAGCCATAAATCTGATAATGAAAGGCTTATGAAAGCCAAGGATCAACAAGATGACTTCAACATGAATTTATTGGAGGGATTAAACTGAATAGAAAATAAATTGGATAAGGAGAGTGGCTCAAGCAAATTAGGAAGTCACAAGCCTTCGAATGAGAACAGAAAATCAAGAAGTGTTAGTAGACATCACCATCACTCCCCTAAGCATTCCAATAAGAGAGCACACAACAACTCAAGTCCATCCCCTGTCAGAAGGCATAAGAGGTCTGGGGTGGATGAGCCATGAGGACAAATGAACAAAATCAAACCTCCTTCATTTGATGGTGAGCACAAGAAGGATGAAGATGTAGAAACATGGTTGTTGGGCATGAGAAGGTATTTACAATTGCATAATTATTCTTTTCATGCAGAGGGTAGAATTGCCATCTATCAACTCAAGGGAAAGACATCTATGTGGTGGGATTAGCTTGTGCAGGTGTAGCACATTAAAGAGAAAAGTGTTACCTGGAGGGAATTCAAGAAGTATTTTGAGAAGAAATACTTGACTAAGAGATATTATGACAAGAAAATGAAAGAGTTCTTTGAACTCAAGCTTGGAAGTATGACCTTAGATGAATATGAGAGAAGGTTTATAGAATTGTTGAAGTATGTCTCTTTCATCAAGGATGAGACAGTCAAAATTCAAAGGTATTTGAGTGAATTTCCATCATTCATCAGTGACAAAATACAATATGATGATCCCAAGACATTGGAAGAGACCATAAGGCGAGCTAAATGTCTATATGATTAGCAGAAAGCAAGACCAACTTTCCAAAAGGCTTGGGAAGACAAAAATAAATTAAAGATGGATCAGAGGAAGAAGGGAGCTAAGCCACCCTTCTTCAGAAATAATCCACAGGGACAACAAATGCCTAAATAACCTAGAACAATTGAAACAGGGAGTCAAAGGCCAAGGCAGCCACCTATTCAATGATGGGGTTGTAAAGGAGATCATAGGTTCAGAGATTGTCCTCACAGAGGTGAAAAAGGAAGGATTGTTCACAATGTACAACAAGCTGAAACAATGGAGGACATGGGAAGACATGTGCCAAGGATCTATGTAGCCCTGGACAACAAGCAAGTAGAGTATCAGTTCCACATGATTGAAGTGGAAGGTATGAGCAACAACCAAACCATTGCTATTTTAATTGATTCATGAGCTAGTCATAGTTATATAGATCCTAAGATGGTGGAAAGTTTGCAATTTCCAAGAAGCAAGCATGGGAAATATTGGTTGGTGCAGCTGGCTATAGGAGCCAAAAGAAAATTTAATGAGATGGTTAATTCATGTGTTATGGACATGAATGGACTGAACACCAGGGAAGATTTGAACATCTTACCTTTAGGTTCCTATGACTGTCTAATTGGGATGGATTGGTTGGACCAACATCATGCTCTCTTAGACTGTCATAACAAAGAATTTACTTTCTTGGATGAGGAATGGAACAGAAGGAAAGTGTAGGGAATTCCCAGGGCAGTAACCATTAGAGAAATTTCAGTATTGCAACTGATGAAATGTTACAGAAAAGGGTGTAAAATATTTGCAGCTCATATGGAAGAGACACTTAAAGATAAGGTGCAAAATTTGGAAGATTATGCAGTCCTGAAAGAATTTGAAGATATATTCAAGGAGGTACTAGGACTACCCCCAAAGAGAGACATTGATTTCTCTATAAATCTAATGCCTGGAGCAGCTCCAGTGTCAAAGACTCCTTACAGAATGAGTATACTAGAATTGAAGGAGTTGCAAATGCAGCTTGAAGAACTTCTGAAGAAGGGGTATATACGCCCAAGTGTGTCACCTTGGGGTTCCCCAGTCTTGTTTGTGAAAAAGAAAGATGGAACATTAAGATTGTGCATTGACTTCAGACAGTTAAATAAAGTGACTATTAAGAACAAGTATCCTCTRCCAAGGATTGATGATCTYTTTGATCAATTGAAGGATGYAAAGATATTTTCAAAGATAGATCTCAGATCARGATACCATCAGGTAAGGATTAAAGAGGAAKATATCAACAAGACTGCCTTTAGGACAAGGTATGGTCATTATGAGTTCACAGTGGTGCCATTTGGGTTGTCAAATGCACCAGCTATTTTCATGTGCTTAATGAATGGTGTTTTCTGAGAATATTTAGACAAGTTTGTCATTGTCTTTTTGGATGACATTCTTATATATTCTAAGTTAGAGGAAGAGCATGAACATCATTTGAGGATGGTGTTGCAAGTATTAAGGGAGCATCAGTTGTATGCCAAATTGAACAAGTGCTCATTTTGTCAGAAACAAATTCATTATTTGGGGCATATCATTTCAAAGGATGGGATAATAGTGCATTCTGAGAAGATAGAAGCCATTAGAGAATGGTCAATGCCAAAGAATGTGACAGAGGTGAGATCATTCATGGGTCTTGCAGGATATTATAAGAGATTCATTGAAGGATTCTCAAATATTGCACACCCAATCACTTCCTTGCAAATAAAGGGTGTGAAGTTTCAGTGGACACTGGATTGTGAAAAGAGTTTCCAACACTTGAAACAATTATTGACAAGTGCTCCAATACTAAATATTGCAAACCCAAATGAAGACTTCATTGTATGCACAGATGCATGTAATGAAGGACTTGGTGGAGTCCTCACTCAAAATGGGTTTGTTATATGTTATGACTCAAGGAAGTTGAGGGAGCATGAAAGACAATATGCCACTCATGATTTGGAGTTGGCAGCCATAGTGCATGCCTTGAGGAAATGGAGACACTACCTCACAGGGAAAAGGTTCGAGCTAAGAATAGATCACAATGGTCTGAAATATTTATTTGATCAGCCAAATCTAAATGCTAGGCAAAGTAGATGGTTAAAATTTCTAAGTGAATATGACTTTGATATAAAGCATATCAAGGGGAAAGAGAACAAAGTGGTTGATGCACTCAGCGGAAGAGTACATGAATTGCATGCTACAACCATTAGCATGTACCAATCAGATTTGAAAGACAAAATTATAGAAGCTGCCAAATCAGATTTGCAATACAAGGAATTAGTGGCAAAAGTATAACAAGGTATTTTGCAGCAGAAAATTGAAGAATATAAGCTAGATAATGATGAAATTATCATGTACAGGGGAAGAATTTATGTACCAAATTCTCGGTAATTGAAAAATCTGATATTTGGAGAAATGCATAATGTGCCTTATGCTGGGCACCCAGGATATCAGAAAACTATTGCAGCTGTCAAGAGCCAATATTATTGGCCAAGCATGAAGAAAGAGGTTGCTGATTTTATTGTCAGATGTTTGGAATGTCAAAGGTAAAGTCTGAGCATAGACACCCAGCTAGTTTTCTACAGCCATTACCCATTCTTGAGTGGAAATGGGAAGTTGTAACAATGGATGTCATCACCAAACTTCCCAGAACAAACAAGCAACATGATTCTATCATGGTAGTGGTGGATAAGCTTACTAAAGCTCCCCATTTTATTCCAGTTAAGCTCACTCACAAGGCAACGAACATTGTTGATGTTTATATGAGGGAAATTGCTAGATTACATGGCATACCCAAGACAATTGTGTCTAACAAAGATCCAAAATTTACCTCAAAATTTTGGAGAGGGTTATTTACTGGATTTGGAACAAATTTGAATTTTAGTACAGCCTATCATCCAGAATCAGATGGAAAAACAGAGAGGGTGAATCAAGTGATTGAAGATATGTTGAGGATGTATGTGATGGATAAACCAACAAAATGAGAAAACTACCTACACTTGGTAGAGTTTGCTTACAACAATGGGTACCAAGCATCTCTAAAGATGAGCCCATTTGAGGCACTTTATGGCAAAAAGTGCAACACTCCAGTAAGTTGGGATAACCCAACAGATAGAGAAGTGGGTGGACCAGATTTGCTCAGGGAAATGGAAGAGAAAATGATAAAAATAAAGCAAAATTTAAAGGCTTCCCAAGACAGATAGAAAAGCTATGCTGATGAAGGCCGAACTCATAGGGAATTTAATGTGGGAGACTATGTATTTTTGAAAGTAAAAGCCAACATAAGTTCCCTGAAGTTGGGAAACTATTCAAAGTTGGCAGCTCGTTATTGTGGGCCATTTGAAATCCTAGAGAGGATTGGTCCAATTTCTTATATGATTGCATTACTTGCATCTATGTCTGTTCATAATGTATTCCATGTATCATTGCTAAAGAAATATATACCTGATGCTAACCATGTTATTGATTGGAATAGTGAAGCAAGAAGGCGTTTTCCAAGTGCATCCAATGCACATTCTGGACCGAAAAATCAAACAGCTCTAGAATCGAGCCATAGGGCTTGTAAAGGTCCAATGGACCTGGTACGGTCCCGAGGATGCTACTTGGGAGCATGAGGATGCAATGCGGGCATAATACTCGCATCTTTTTTAGGTTTTTTGAAAATTTTGTTGTATATGGGTACATGATGCACTGAGGACAATGCATAAATAAGGGGAGGGGATTGTAATATCCCTCGGCTGAACCCAATTATAGATGTAATGCAAGTGTACTTAAGCTGGTGAGCGGTTTTGACATCATTTTGTAATGCACCTTTCATGGCATAGTGCGCGCATGTACTGTGCAGTAAAATGATGTAGTGTGCACATTCCCAGATACCACGTGCAGTAACTAAAGTGTGCACAATATTGCGGTCAGCGAGCCTTTGTGTATATGATATGTGTTATAGGCTGATGAGCCAATTATTATAAGTTGAGATTCTTATGTTTTGGAATTAGGCCAGAGCGCCTAGATGTTAAAGGCCAACGCGCCTATTTTGTATATGTCTCATGATTAATATAAAATACATCGTTGCGCGCAGACCGACCACAATAAAAGAGATGGGGGACTAAACTCCACCAGTTAGGGAAAGGGAGGGCCAAAAGTTAAAGGAAAGGGCTAAGCTAGAGAGCTTAAGCCAAAAAGTAATATTATATTAATATTTCTTTAAAACATAAAGTATGGATAATTATTTTATCCTAAGTTCTAAAGTTGGAGAAAAGTGGACCAAAGTAGCTCCCAACATGACAAGTGTCAAGTTGGGGACATGCATACATATCGTTGAGACTTAGTTCATTAGGGATTCCCCCCCCCATCATTCTTACAATCATCTTTCCTATGATTCCATCGATCATTCAGTCAACCAGTCAATCATCCATGAGCATTCACACAACCATTGAGCTATCCTCCATACTTTCTGTCATTGTACCTGAACGGATATCCATAGCCATATTTGTTTGTGTAGTTGGTTAGCTTGGGAGATGCACTGAAGAAGTAGGTTGTCAGGCCCGTGGGTTATTGAAGAGGCGGGTTATCAGGCTCGTGAGAAATTCTCTGGGTGGGAGAATTGTTGGGAATTGATTTCCTAAAGGTGCTAAGCTACAATTACAGGGCTCTGGGACTTCCTGTTTGGCTTGTTGCTGAAGCCTTGGAAGGGAAGTGGGGTAGCGGAAGGACTGTTGAGAAGAGAAGGGGCACACTTCCTGGGGTGGAACAGGCATGTGGGGAATGAGGGACTGTAGGCTATTAGTTGAGTGGGCACCGTGACAGAGTCTTTCCTGTTGTCTATGAGCCTATAGCCTAGTTAGGAATCCCTTTACCCGGGTGGAGTTTAGTCCCAGCTCGGGGGTGACTCACTGTTGAGAGTGATGAACAGTGTGGTCTAAGGCTGGGAGGTTCGTGGAAGGTCTGCACGGAGTTGGTGACATTCTTATCAAGATAAGTACCAATTGTGTGATAAATTTACATGTTCCATTGTTATTCACATACTTATTTTATGGGTTTATCATATGTGTGATTATAACTGCCTATATGTTTATGGGTATTTCTTGTATATCCTACATGTCTGTGTTTACTGTTATTTCAGTATGAAATCGTATATTTACAGAATGTAATTTTTTGTTTACGTTTTATATGTAAATATTATGCAAGAGTGTTGTGTGTGTATGTTTTAATTTCATGCAGTCTAAAGAGAAACTTTTATGTGGCATAGCTCAATTGAATATTGGGTATGTTACAGTATGTTCCGCAGTGAGAGAATGATAAGTGTTCCCTCGTGTAGCATGGCCCGACCATGGGTGGAAGGGGATGTTACATCCTACCTGATTCTATCAGATTCCTTTAATCCCACAAAGGTATTAACCATTATATAATCAGCCATCATCAGTGCCCGAGATTCCAACTGCCCATGCTTAGAGGTAGTGTCACGGATTTCAGGTCATCTGCCTTTTAGGATTCATCTACCTTCGATAGAACCCTTTCACCTCCATCTATCCACATTCAAGTCTTATTATCAATGTTAATTAGCATATCCCTACTCAGGTGAGAGTAGTTATCACTTTGACAAAGGGCTAAAGAAATTCTTCTG
Source organism: Picea engelmannii (assembly GCA_009831015.1). NCBI lineage: Eukaryota > Viridiplantae > Streptophyta > Pinopsida > Pinales > Pinaceae > Picea > Picea engelmannii. Next base: position 16,854 of record ML829591.1, on the reverse strand, counting down.
CTGAAATTCAACAAGAATTCCCAAAATCACAGGTTCAATCTGCAGTCCTTCTCCTCAAGGAGTAAATGCAGATAACAATACATTTTTATGTGACTCGTGCATGAGCCCAAGCAAGCCAAGTGTTGTAACCATGCTTTGATACCAATTTGTAACACACCCACGAAGGGGCATGAAATTTTTTGATTTTCTTAAAGGGTAAAATCTCCCTTCATGGTTTCTAATGTGGAAGGTCAGGGAACCAACCCGACTTCCTGGGCAAGGATCTAAAGCCAAACAATTCTCTAAGACCTTGATGGTCTCATTCTATAGTTAAACACAGAACCTTTCGGTTTCTTGGTACAGGTTTGAGGGCACACGCGACCCTCCCTTGAGCCCTGCCGCGAAAACTCAGAGTGTCGAGCGTTAGCTACTTTTGAAACTCGGCTTGCGCGAACAAGCACTAGATGCAAGTTTCTCTCACATGGCCACGGACTATGACCGCATGCTTATGCAAGAGGTGCATCACATTCTCATGTATCGAGACTTTGCGAATGAGCCACCTCGAGTCTCCCAGTAGCCGATTCCTGACAAGAGCTTAGCACTGGCTAGCTCCTCTCATATCCTACTCCACGTGACCACCACCTGTGACCACCGACTGAGCCCTAAAAGGTGCATTTCATTTTGTGACTTCAGGACTTCTACATATGAGCCAACACTGACTCCCCACCTCTCGAGATCCAAAAAGGGCTAATGTTCCTTAGCTCTTCCTTTGGCCTCCGTCGATGTGACCATTCACTATGACCTGGGGCTTACCTCTAAAGCACGTTGAAACTTCGCGTATCACGAGTTCTCGCTGCTTCCCTCTTTGACTTTTCCCTTCTGTGAGTCAGTGAAATGTTGGTCTCTTGCCAGACATCTCTCCAAATGGATGGATCTGATGATTTCGGGATAGCCAACAATTGTGATATTTTTGGGATGTTCAACGGCTGTGATCTTTTTGGAACGATCAATGACTGTGATCTTTTCGTGAGTTTACACTTCACCAATTCTCCCAACTCTGCTCTTTGACTAGTTCAAGTCATGAGTCAGTGAAATGTTGATATTTCACCACATGTCCTCCTTGATGGACGGCTATGATCAAATCGCGATTTCTCACATCGCGAGTTTAAACAGTATGTTCTTTGACCTTCTTGCTCTGTGAATCAGTGAAATGTTGAGCTCTCGCCACGTGTCCTTTCCGATGGATGGTCCTGATGGTTTCAGAACTTCTCTCTTGCACTTTCCTCTGGATCCAACGATTGTTGGTCCATGCGCCAAAACCGATGGCTTAGATCTATTCTCCTTCTACGCGCTCTTCATGTTGTCTAGACGTGGAGTTCAATAGTCCATATTTTCCCTCTGCAGCTTATCTGATGACTATTGTGCTCCTCCTCCTAAGCTATGGCACCTTTCTTCCTAGACTTGGAATATTTCTATGCTTCAAAGGCCTCAACCTTTTCCTCCTCTGTGAGCCCTGTGACCTTGGGTCTCATCTGCGTTCTGGAAACGCTATCCCTCCTTACCTTTGAAACTTTCTTAGTTCTAAGGGAACTCGGTCCTCTACTCCCTTAGAAGACTTCTGGTGGCCCTTCTGGCACACTTTGCACTTATTTCCTCTGAGATTGATTCTTAGGAAATTTCAAATTCACACATACTCTTGAAGAAATATACTTGCATCAGATTGACGGTCTATGAAATTCCTTGATCCAACGGTCCAGATCACATCACAACTTCTGGTTTCAGAAGTTTTAGTCACACCAACATGCAAATATCTTGATGTGTGAATCCCCGATCTCACTAATTCGACGGTCAAGGAGGGTTCCAATAGATCCTTAGATCTATGGCCCATATTAATTCGCGACGTCGGACGTCGGAGATTTTACCTCCCTAGCGAAAGATTCACTCAATTCGCTGAACTTGCGAAGATTGAGGGAGTCAAGGCATTAACTCGTGTGCTCCTTATTCAAATCTAATGGTCATGAAAGACCTTAGAACCTCCTGAATGAATTTCATCCATTCACCTTCCAAATGAAGGGATATTCTCTTTCGATACTTAAAACTCGCTATCCTTCCTGAACTTTGTCAGTTATGAAGGACTTCAGAACCTTGCACTCTTTCTCCTGGACTTAATCACTTAACAAGGTCTTCTGCACACCTCTTGCGCTCCTTCATCAAGTATAGGACTTGAGTGGTTCTCGGTCTCTGCTAGCTTCACAGAGGGCCTGTGCATATATGCACTACCTCTCCTGAACTTATCCCACTCCATCCTCCAAGGGACTCAGAACGATAGGAGGGTCGACATGAGTACATGAAACTGTACCTACGCTCGACGAACTCACAGTTCGTGGCTCTGGCTTAAACCACCACAGGACGCAAGCATTTATGATTATAAACATGTCCTATCCATAGGATTTCCTACTTTCCTAATTTCACATTCAAGCAGATACAAAGAAGGAAATATAGTATAAATCATTAAGCAAACACAACCATCCCTACAACATCCATAGTATATCAAACTTTAACTCACAGTACCACTTAAATACACGAGATATGTGATTACTTATCTATTACAGGTGGTATCCAACCAACTGACTGTGAGAGTTCATCCTTCCACCCGACCATAGGCTCAGAGGCATTCATTCTTAGCACTCTGGCCACCGCCGTTCCAAGCCATGATATCACCAGGGAACTCTCGTGGTTCTCAAGGATTCTTTCTCTATTTAGCTTCTGCTCAGGTTTTGTTTACTTCAACTTTCAGAGATTTATTTCTGTTATGGCCTCGGTGAGGTTTATCATATGCTCACCTAGCATCAAGCTCCCAGCCTTCTATTCCTTTTCCCTCGGGGGGCTTTTCTCATCTCTCTTACGAGCTTGCGCTCTCGTATTCTGTCTCCCTCTAGTTGTCCATGTGTATCTATCTTGTCTGTGTGTATCTATATTACCTTCCTTCTTTTGGAGGGTTCCTGACCCATCACGTTCCCTCTGTCAGAAGGAAGCTTGGGTCTACAGGTCTCTGTGGTACTTCGGGTTGACATTCTGCAGCTAGAACATGCTCCCATTCATGGGGGTGGTTGATAATTCAACCAGTGGTCCTTTCTTCATTAACTGATTTCTCTCCTTGGTATCTGGAGAGGCTTATTATCTAGCAAAAGAAAATTTGGATCATTTGAGCTAATTGTCTCCTCACTCTTTCCTCTAGTGATATCATGGCCAATACTTTCAAGGCTTCACCCCCAGAGTCAATTATTGGCAACTCAAACAATAATACATTATATTGTCCACATGCCTCAACATGGAAATCCTATTTTATGATTAATTACAAGCTGGGGAAAATAGGGTTTTATAGTTAAGTTCATCAATGCTTGCTCATAAATTCAGTAGGCCGAGTTATCTTGTACAGGCCCACAATTTAGTCTTCCATTGGAAGAGTGCACCTGGTACAAAGACATTGTATTTTTTCTGCAGGAGTTGCGACCTCCAGATGGTATGGGAAAAAGCAAGGCAAGAGATCTTAAGCTCAAAGCAATTAAATATTGTCTTATTGAGAAGGTTTTGTATTGGAAAGACCCTATGGGAGTGCTTCTAAGGTGTTTAGACCCACTAGAGGCCCAAAATATTATGTTCGATTTTCATGATAGCCTATGTGGGGTACATCACTTCTGGAGAACCATGGCCTATAAAATTCTCAGGGATGGGTAATTTTGGCCTACTTTTTTCACTGATGTCTGTGCGAAAATTAGAGATTTTATTAAATGTCAAAAATTTGTTGGGAAACAACATCCAAAGCCTCTTCCACTGAATCATGTGGTTTCTTTAGGACCCTTCTAGCAATGGGTTGTAGACTTCATTGGGGAAATTCATCCCGCATCAAGCGGTCAACACAGATGGATCCTGATTGCCATAGATTATTTTACCAAGTGGATATAAGCCATCCCCACAAGGAGTGCTTCTGATTAGGTGATCATTGGTTTTCTATAGCATATTATAGTAAGGCTTGGTTTTCTGAACAAAATCATCACTGATAATGCTGCATCTTTCAAGGCTGAACCATTGATCAAGTTTTGTGAATAGTTTAGAATTTCATTGATCCACTCTACCCCTTACTATCCACAAGGAAATGGATTAGCAGAGCCCTCTAACAAAATTCTAATAAAGATCATCAAGAGATTGTTAGAAGATAACAAGAAAGCATGGGATTCAAATATCAAGTTTTCACTTTGGGCTGACAGGGTGACAACAAAGAGGTCCCTAATCATCTCCCCTTTCCATCTTATATATGGAACTAAAGCATTTTTTCCTTCTCAACTCGCCTTCCCGGTGGCAAATTTTTTCCAAGACTGCCAGGAAGAGCTTGATGACATGATCAAGAGAATACATCAACTGGTAGAAGTGCGCCAGGATAGGGAGTAGCTTCCGGACAAAGCGCATGAAAGTCAACGGAAGATCAAGCAAGCCTTCGACAAAAAGGCGAGAAAAGAGGATTTTCAGCTGGGAGATCTAGTACTCAAATGGGATGCACCCAATCAGGACAAGGGAAAACATGGTAAACTTGAAGCTCTTTGGATCAAACCCTTCAAGATTTCTAAGACATTTCCAAATAATACTTACAGGTTGTAGAATATGGAGGGAGATGAATTTTTTGGTGGCCTAGTAAATGGGCACTTCTTGAAAACAAATTTGGTTTAAAGCTGCAATCGGCGTCCCACGATTGTAAATACCATTCATGTTTTTTGTTTATTTTATTTTGTTTATAATGGAACACTCTACAACCCAACACTAAGGAAATGAATCTGTGGAAGGGGTTCTTAAAGCCTCGCAGGGAGGACTCTATCCCCCATGGAGCCTAATGTTATCACATAAACTTGTCAAGACCTTAAGGGTTTATGGTTTCTACCTAAGTATGTATTTTTTCTTGTCTCTCCTCCTTTTGCAGATCCGATCATAAATATTTCCTCTCGGCTCATAATTTTTCTTTTGTTTGCCTCCATCCGTCTGATCGACTTGTTTTTCCCTGTCAGCTTTCCTGAGAAGTATCGGCCCCAAGCCTTTATGCTTTCCCTAAGTTGATCTCTCTCTCTCTCTCTCTTTTCCTCCACTATTGATCCTTTTGTTTTCCCGAGCCCTTAGCCAGTCATTCAAGTGATCAACACAGGCCGCAATCATGAGCACCAAGCGCAACACTTGAAGCAGTCTGATATAAAATCAAATCAAGCGAGAAAGCATATCAATTTACAATGACAGAGATCCATCAAGGCGATCGAATCGATGGCCATCGGGTGATCGGGATCATAAATTTACATGAAGTATAGCGTCAAGTAGAGTTGTGAAATCGCAATGCCATCTTAGTTGTCGATCCTGGGAAGGACGCATGGTGCAGGATTAACATTTCATGGTTTCGTGAGATGGAGCAGTCAGAGAGCAGAGTCTTTAGAACTCGCGAAATGAGAAATAGTGAAAAGATTGCTGCTGTTGATCAAAATAGAGATCCGGACCATCAAAATCCACGTCTAGGTGTGCAGGTGAAGATCAAATCTGGGCCATCCATTGCAAGGGGACGCGTGTCACTCGATCCAAGAAATCATGATTTTGGGACTCAAAGTTTTTAGCATGGAACACAGTGCAATCTCGCGAAATGCAAAGTCATGAAATGATCTGGGTCGTCCATTGAAAAGAGACGTGTGTTACCTGATCCAAGCTATCGCGATTTCATGACTTGGAGGTTTGAGCATGGGGCACAACATGAACTTGCGAAACGTGAAATCATGATGCACCTGAGAGTTAGGCATGTGATCATAGCCCAGGTTCATATGGAAAGAGGGGCAAAAGAAAGGTAAGCACTTGGATGAGCGACGAGTGGCCAAAGTTGTTCTAAGATATGATCATGGATGTCGGATTCAAGGCAAATCCGACCGTTGATCCAAATGGGCCATTTTGTGGAAATGAACATCAGGATATTTGAAAACAAGGGGAGTGAGAACTCCCAAAATGAAAAATCCCGAGATCTCATATTGATAAGTACGAGGTCATGGCCTGCGGTCACATGGGGAAATGGAGTGGAGTTGCGCAAAAGGATGAAGCGCCTGAGTTGGTCACAGATAAATATCTATGTGGCCTCGAGGTGCCAAAATTGAGTCGAAGGAGTCGTGAGTTTGCCTGGAGCATTCATGGGTGTCAGGTCTCCATCCAGATCCCGATGCAGTTAGTTAATGGAAATAGGGAAGGTAGTTGAAACCTCGTTTCACCCCGTAAATGGAAAGCATGGAAACGTCGGCCATGGAGGCAGACTATCAACCCAAGGTCCCCTTGTCAAATGAATTTTCCTACAAAGCCCATGCTGATCTAAGATCACGTCTGATAGAAGAATGCAAGTCTAGACTGACAAAAGAAGGTGCATACGCGAAGCTTTGAATGAAGTAGCCAGATCACACTCTTGGTGTTGGGGGTTGTTCTGTGTATAAATACTCAGTTTTGATATTTTGTTAGGGTCAACGGTAGAGAAAAGATCCTGTATTGTAAAGTTTTAGTAAATCCTCTGGCTTCTGGTTATGTATCTATATTTGAAACTTCTTTTTAATGACAGACAACTTTCTTTCTCCATCTTGTTTTCCTCTGATACTGAAAGAGTTCATGATTGACTAATTCACTTGAATTATTGTGACCACATTATGATGAAAGTTTGATTATAGTGTTGTTATAATTCCTTTCATTTTCTTTGAGATTTAAATTCAAGAAGATCTTGTGATTAAGTCTTTTCTTCCTGGGCTGCTGGGAGACCTGATGTCCGCGGAATACCTTTACATTTGTATCACCAAAGTCTTCCTCCTACTCACCTTTACTACAGCCTATTGACTGAAGTTGAACCAAGACCTCACTTGCTTGTGCATGCTAGTCCATTTTTCCAAGTTAAGACGATATTTACTCGAGACTGCACCCATTTGACCTTCTTTACAACCAACCTGTGACATAAAACTCTGATGGGTATCGGGCTTACCTCTCCTGCAATCCAGGGGTGACTTCTGGTGCTAACAGAAGGAAAGAGGGAATCAGAATCAAAACCAGAATCAAAACCAGAACAAACATATCTTAGCAGTCGAGGAACACAACAATCAACCCAGAATAACATTCATTACATGCAGAGGAGCAAGAATCAGAGTGGATGTGACAGAAAAAAGGAAAGGGGATCGAGCAATAGATAAGGAAAGAAGTTGATCCTACACCTAAATTTAACCCACAAAAAGAGAAAGAGACATATCAACAAGCTAGGAAGGAAATACTAGGACTAGAATGGATAACATCAATATAAAATGTTCCACCATTATATGATATGTTGTCAGTCTATGATCGCACCATCACAGAAAGGTCAATTGAGAAGTTAAATGCTTTGAAATATTTTCTAAAGAGTTGTTTAGTGTTGATGAAGGATGAAACAACATTGAATGCACTATGCTGGATGATCGATTAGTGCACCCAAGACAGAGAAGTACCTACGACACAGAGAGAAGTGAACCAAGTATTGCACAAGAAGAGGACAAACAGAGAGTTCATATTAAGTGCACGGATAGAACATAGTTACCAACTTAACGAGAACTCTACAGAGTTCTCGTTTTTTGGGGGGTCAGGTTTTTTACCCCATTTTTAAAAATGGTGCTACCGGTAGCACCCCCCTCCATTTTAAGGTGGTTTTTTAATATTTTAAATTTTCTGATACATAATGTTTCCACTTTTTTTTTTAAATGCTTGTTTTTTCATTTATTTTCAATTTTTTTATTTTTTTTTTAAATTTTGTTATCAACAGTGCTTTTAGTCATTTTTCCATACTTCTCTCAGTCTTAAAATATTTTTTACCATTTAAATTTTTGAAAATACCAATTTCCGTCTCCTTAATTAATTTATGGTTCCATATTTTTTAAATATAGTGGAAAATATCATTTTTAACACATTTTTAAAGTTTGTTTTAATAGATAAAAAATCATTGTAGTTAAATAACACTATTTTTAAACATTTAGCAAAAAAATATAATTGAATTTGTTTTTGATAAATTAAAACTAAAAAAAACTAAGAAAATTAAAGAGTTGAAATTTAAAAAAAAAAAAAAAAATCAAATTTA
>ML829590.1:41664-57640 GCA_009831015.1 Picea engelmannii | reverse complement strand
TGTTACTCTTCCTTCTCATGCATTAGGCTTAGATAGATTCGAAAGAAATTCAGTGTCCATGATAAGCACTTTTCTGTCTAGGGTTAAGGTCAAGCCTTAGAGGTCGATCTACTTGTCCGCAGGCAGATTTTCCTACAACACGGATGTACAGTAAAATACCAGCAGAGATAAAACCTTCAGATGCTTCTGCCAAAATCACATATTCTAATGCTTTTGACTCAGATTTTTGTTTATTGTTGAGAGAAAGGAGGTCACCAACACTATCTCTGATGCAAGATGTTTCCCTTGAGGTGGAATCAAATATTTTAGCCTCTCAAAAGCTAAAGGGAAATTCTGATAGGAGAAGGCCAAGGAATGAAGCTTCTTCTTCATCAAGTGTTGACCCAAAGTTAGATAAAATGGCTAAGAGGCTAGAGTCTCTAACCTCTGAGATATCTAAGCTCAAGATTGAAAATAAGTAGCCTATGAAGGGAAGAGGCACTTATGATTATGCAGGCAAGAGCCCAAATCAAAATCCTAACAACTTCAGAAGAAATAATCAGCCAACACAGATTTTGCAAAGAGAAAAGAATCCTACTGAAGATCAAAGAATAAAGGCCCCTCTTCAAAATGTTGTGATGGATGAAGATGAAGGTGATTATCAAGAAGATGAAGAAGATAATATTCATTTTGTTGGAGAAGAGACAGGGAAATCTTATCTGACACAACACGATTATGAAGAAGCATTGATGATTGAACAGACAAAGGATAATTATGTTGATGATGGCATTTTTACGACGGAAGATAAGAATAGATATAATCTCCGATCTAAGTCTGATACTGCCCAACAGAACACACCAGCCTCTCCTGAAAAGAGCACAGCCCCTATTAAGCGAAAAGATCAGACATCGGAGAATCAGCAAACAGATCCCTCAAAAGCAAAAGCCTTAGCTCCTCCAAAGAAGATTGTTGCCCCTGTTAAGCAACAAATTCCAGAAAGTCAAGCCCCTGTTAAACAACAAATCATTCAGAAAGCTCCTTTAAATGAGGTAAAAGTCTCTGAAAAAGTCTCTGATAAAGTCTCTAATAAAGTTTCTAATAAAGCCTCTGATAAAGTCCCATATTCTTTCAATTTTGAGGCTGAAATACAGAAAATTAAAATTCCCATTCTTCTGGTTGAGTTGATGAAAAATGAAATATTCAAAAAGGATATCCTTAAAACTCTGGATCCAAAATCTATATCCCCTTCTGCTGATATTCTCAACATATATGATGAAAAGCCAACCATTACTCTGGGCCAAATGATAGAAGATAGAGATGAAAGTTGTCCTCCCTTTTACATCTCTCTAAATATTCATGAGAAAACATTACATAATTGTTTGTTGGACTCCGATGCTTCTCACAATTTGATGTCAAAGGCAGTCATGGATGAGCTTGGGCTAGAGATCACCAAGTTTTACCATGATATTTTCTCTTTTGACTCTCGAAAAGTCAAATGTCTCAGAATGATCAAAGACTTGGCTATAACTTTAACCCAAGCATCCATGAAGACTATGGTTATGGATATAGTAGTGGCAGACATACCACCTAAATTTGGATGCCTGTTATCAAGATCGTGGATGAAGAGGCTAGGTGGAACTCTTCAAATGGATCTCTCTTATGCTACTATCCCTGTTTTTGGAGGGGTAAACAGAAGGTTATATAGGGAATCACAGCTGGCATATGTAATCAGTGACAAACAAAATCCATCTAATCGTCCTATCTATTTTGTCGACACAGGTATGGGATCTTGTATTTTACAAATTGATGATTCATTACCAGATGCATTGCTGCTTAGAAAGCCCGTAGTTCATCCCATAAAAGTAGCAGAGGACGATCTTTGGACCATGTTCTTTGATGGTGCTTGTACCAAAGAATCAGAAGGAGCAGGGGTAGTACTGATTTCCCCTTCTAAGAAAACTTCTCATTTGTCCTTTAAACTTGATTTTAAAGTGACTAACAATATTACAGAGTATGAGGCATTACTTCTGGGGTTAAATGCAGCCAAAGAGATGGAGATTAAAAGATTGCATGTAATCGGAGATGCAAATTTAATCATTCAGCGGGTGAATAAGTCCTTTCAAGCAAAACATGTCAGGCTGAAAGCATATAGAGATGAAGTTTTGAGGGTGATTCATACTTTTGCATATTTTAAAATTTCATATGTACCTAGAGAAATGAATGAATTGGTTGATTCATTAGCTATGTCGGCCTATGCTTTCATACCTCCTCTGCCTCATAAATTGAATTACGAAATTCAAGTTAAATACAGGCCATCCCTCCCTGATAATGTAAAATTTTGGAAGGTTTTCGAAGACGATGCTAAACTCACTAGATTTCTTGCAGTGATAGATGAGTTTGTAGATTTGCAAATTGATTAGGAGAATGAACATGACGATGAAATTGAGAAGACAAAATTTAGAAGCAAAATCGCAGCACATGAAATTGTACAGCTGTCTACCAACAAAATTCCTAAAGGTTTGGTCCCTTTAGAAAGGCTTTTTGATAATAATGATGTAGCTGTCAAATTGGAAAAAGGGGGAAAATATTCATAAGTTTTTCAGTATAATGTGGCCAATGAACAGGATCCTAAATATGTCAATTTAGCTTCACATTTGACTGAAAAACAAAAGGCTAATTATGGAGAATTGCTAAAGGAGTTTGCTGACATCTTTGCTTGGCAATATGATGACTTGAAGACTTTCGACACAGAGGTCATTCAGCATAAGATTCCCTTAAACAAAGATACCAAACCATTTAGGCAGAAACTTAGATCTTTTAATCCTTTGTTGCTGCCCACAATGGAAAGGGAAATCAAAAAACTATTGGATGCCCGCATCATCATACCTCTTAGATATTCAGAATGGATTGAAAATATTATACCAGTCAGAAAGAAAAATGGAGAGATCATACTCTGCGTGGACTTCAAAAATTTGAATAAGTGCTCTAGGAAGGACAACTACCCTCTGCCCAAAATGGAACATATTTTACAGAAGGTGTCAAGATCAAAGGTGATGTCTTTTATTGATGGGTTTTATGGATACAACCAGATTGTTGTCCATCTGGACGATAAAGAAAAGACTGCTTTTACTACTCCATGGGGCACGTTTATGTACAAAAAGATGCCTTTTGGATTGATGAATGCAGGAGCGACATTCCAAAGGGTGATGGACATTGCTTTCGTTGGAGAGAAAGATAAATTTTTCCTGATATATCTTGATGATATCACTGTTTTTTCAAGTAGCCATGAACTTCATTTGCAGCACTTAAAAAAGACATTCCTAAAATGTCGAAGGTATGGCATTTCTCTTAATCCAAAAAAATCAAATTTCACACATAAGGAAGGGAAATTACTTGGACATATTGTTTTAGCTAATGGGGTGAAAATTGACCCAAAAAGAGTAGAAGCAATTAAAAATTTGTCTCTTCCTAGATCAAAGAAGGACATTCAATCTTTCCTTGGGACTATAAACTTTATCAGGAGGTTTATAGAAAACTTTGTAGAACTCACCAAGCATATTACTGCTATGTTAAGAAAGAACTCCAAAGTAAAATGGAATGAAGAATCCAAACACTCATTCAATGCTATCAAGGAATCCATTACGACAGCCCCTATTTTGATCATCCCTGACTTCGCCAAGGAATTTTATATCTTTTCATTTTCTTCAAAAGATACAATTGCAGCAGTGCTCTTGCAGAAAAATTCCGATGATCAGGAGCAACTGGTTGCCTTCTTCAGTAAAGTCTTGAGGGATGCAGAGGTAAAGTATGAATTACTGGAGAAACAAGCATATGCACTTATCAAGTCATTAAAATCTTTCAAAGTTTACATCCTTCAAGCCAAGGTAATAGCTTACGTACCCTCTAGTTCAGTTAAAGATGTGCTTATACAACCTAACATAGATGGAAAAAGGAGTAAATGGATAGCAAAGTTAATTGAATTTGATGTTGAAATTAAACCAGCAAAACTTGTGAAGGGTCAGGGCCTTGCCAAACTTTTGGCAGAAGAAAATTGTAAACTGCTCGAAATAAATTTGGTAAGTGTTAATGCAAATAATGTTCAGTATTTAGAGGATAAACGAAGTGAGGAAATGTAGGTCTCATATCACCTAGCTAATTGCAAATGGTACAGTCACATCATTCATTTTCTACAAACTTTATCAGTCCCTTCATATTTGACAAAAACACAAGGAAGGGATTTAAAACTCAAAGCTATGAATTTCTGCATCAATGACAACTTATTGTTCTGGAAAAATCCAATAGGTTTATTATTGAGGTGCATAAACCAAGAAGAAGCAGCTAAAGTCATGATTGAGTTCCATAATAGTGAATGCGGAGGACATCACTATTGGAAGACCACCGCACATAAAATCTTAAGATCTGGTTATTACTGGCCATCCTTATTTTCAGATGTGTGTGAGTTTGTGAGAACATGTGACAAGTGCCAAAGATTTGAAGGCAAACAACAACTAAAATCTCTTCCCCTCAGACCTATAGTGGTCATAGGTCCCTTCCAGCAATGGGGTCTGGATTTCATAGGTGAGATTCACCTGCCTTCTAGTAGTCAGCACAGGTGGATCCTTCTTTCCACCGATTATTTTACAAAGTGGATTGAGGCTATTCCTACCAGGAACACCAATCATACTGTCATCATAAATTTTCTGCAAGAAAACATATTCGCCAGATTTGGTTGCCCTAAGAGAATAGTCACTGATAACGTTGTTGCATTCAAAGATAAGCACTTGGTAAAATTATGTGAAGAGCTGAGAATTCAGCTAGTGCATTCCACTGCTTACTATCCACAAGGAAATGGCTTAGCTGAGTCATCGAATAAGATTTTGGTCAGAATTATAAAGAAGTTTCTTGAACAAAATACCAGAGGCTGGGATTCCAAGCTAAAATTTGCTTTGTGGGCTGACAGGGTTACAAGTAAAAAGTCAATTGGTACATCTCCTTTCAAGTTGGTATATGGTACTGAAGCCATATTTCCTGTTCAACTTGCACTGCCAGTTGCAAAGTTTTTACAAGAAAATAACTCTGAACCAAGTGATTTAACTAGGACGATTCATAATTTGGTAGAGTTACAGCAAGATAGAGAGAAGCTTTTGGAAAAGATAGAATTACACCAAGGAAAAATGAAGGAGATCTTCGACAAGAAAGTCAAATCAAATATCTTCAAAACAAGGGAACTAGTCTTAAAATGGGATGCAGCAAGGCAAGATAAGGGGAAACATGGCAAATTTGATGCTCTTTGGACAGATCCTTTCGTCATAACAATAGTTTAGCAGAACAACACCTTTGTTCTTCAAAATCTTGCAGGTGAGGAAGTAGCAGGTGGCCCTTTCAATGGGCGCTTTCTAAATACCTATTTTTCATAAGGCTTTTTATTAAAGCCTTGTTTTACTTGTACATATTCTTTTCAGTTCTGTTTTCTTTGTTTTTATCTCTTAAATAACTCCATGCCCAATGGTACTAAGAAAAACTATTTTTCAAATTTTCAAATTGTAATAAAGGCTACTGAGTCTAGCTAGGTTCTTGGTGACCTCACAGGAAGGTGTCCATCCCAATTGGAGCCAAATGTTAGCTCCCAAAATGATTTAGTTACTATGGTTTCATTTTGTGGTTGATACAATGGTTATTTTTAGTTTTCTCCATTTTGTTTTAATTTCTTCTAGTGGCAAAACTTAGGTTTCAAATTCATATCCTAGAAATAAGTCGATCCATAAAGGTATTTTCTTTAAAATTTCATGAAAAGACTTTCAACAGCTAACGCGTGTTTCAAGGTTGATGATTAGCTGGTGAAAGCAACGATTTTCAACAGTTAAGGAGTACTTTCCCGCAGACCGTTAGCTGGTGAAAGTGAGGAACACGTGTGTTTCCTCCACGTTTTCAGAAATCAAAATATGACATGCTCAACACATGTCATGTAATCATTATAAGGCAGTGGTGAAAGTGAATAATGATGAGGATTCTGTTTTGCATGTCTAAATCGGATATCAAAGAGGATCGTGTTCGTGAATGCATGCTTCACGAGATAATGGCGTTGGAGATGACGAATTCAAATTCATCATCACAGGTAAAGGAGTGGTACTACTCAGCTGGTGACATCAAATCGACACTTCATATTCCCAACACGCATCATCCACAAGCATATGTTATGGTTTCATATTTGAAAGACAACGCCGGGAGTTTTTCACCAGCGCCAAACCTTGGCTCAAATAACAAATTACAGTGATTTTGTTTGCAAAATTGTCTGGGGTTCGAGTTACAAATGGCAAGGAAATGAAGTGGTTCATTGTTAAGTAAAGAATTAGACATTCTTTCCTTTTTGCAAACACATCCAGAGGTGAAAAAATGCTTCTCAGACGCAGGATGCATGGGTTATGTTGAAAAGTTAGAGAATAGCTACCACCAAGCAACAGTTGGAGCGTTTGCTAAATTGTATGATGGAAACAAAGCCTGTGTTGGTTATTTAGAAATCATAGTTGATGAAGCCACCATTGCTACAGCAACCAGCTTACCTAGATCAGGCTAGAGCTGGTTCAAGACAACAGCAACCAAGAATCTCAATTTCAGAGCATATCTTAAGGCAGAATTCTGAAATGTCGCATGGAAGAAAAGCATGCCAGTTTCTCATTTGGAGAATGAATGGCAGGACCTGTTCAAAGGCATTCAACTCTATATAACCTCAAAAGGCAAGTATGACAAGATGATGGTATACAATTTCAATCTCTTGGATCATTTCACAGGAAAAACTCTTCTAAATTTACCTTTCTTCTTTCACAAAAGCCTAACTAAAGTCTGTAAAAAGATTAGGGCTGAACCTCTAAGTATGAAAAACACTCTTTGTCATTTTGGCCTGATCAAATTGATAATTCTGGAGGAACTAAGACAAAGAGGAACAACTTGGAAACATTTTCTTTTTTGGGAAGGCTTTGAAACCCAAACTCAGCCCATGAATGAACAGAAGAAAGCTAGAAAAAGGAAATTAACTCCTCAGAGCAGCTCGAGGAAGAGGAGAACTCTTCCAGGACCACCAGAAGATAGTATTTCTGGCGTAAAGTCTCACAGGTCAAAGAAAAAATTAGAATTTGAAACCACTTCAGAGCATCCTACATAAAAGAAGACAAATATTCTAAATCTACCATACACAGACTTAGAAACAGAGCTAGAGCAAGAAGATGAAAGTCCAGCCATTAAAATCCATGAACACTCCATGGAATTTGCACATGATTGTGAGACTTTTACTCCCACTGATGAAGGTGAAACATCAAAGAGAAAAAAGTCAAAGAAATCACAAAAAATTAAGCAGCTAAAAGAAGTGATTGCTCAACAGGAGGTTTTAGAAAGAGTAATTAAGGCGAGATACAAAACTCTGTCTGATAATTTCACGGAGACAAATGTAGCATTTGAGAAGTTGGCTCGTGAAAGTGTCAAAGACAAAAAGAGAAAGAAGAAAATCACCAAAGATTATAACAGTCTATGGTGGTTAGAAAAACGCCTTAAGAGGAAGATTAGAAAATTGAAGCAGAAGCAGAAGTCACACCCAGATCTATAAGTGCTAGCTTGGGTTGTTGTGAATATGCAAGAAGATAAAGCAGAGACACGTTAAGTTTTTGGTAAAAAAATAGTTTTGGAGGTGAAATTTTATTTTTGGCCAAAACAGAGCTTTCACCAGCGCAAAGGGTAAATTTACAACCAGTTAGTTGGTGAAAGGCAGAGCTTTCACCAGCTAACCAGCGAATCATTAGGCGAGTTAGCTGGTGAAAGCACAAAAAGAATTTTTGAAAGCTAAAGATGGAGCAGGGTGATTTTCAAAGTTTTTAAAGAAGTTCAAGAGCATTAAAGGATTAACTACTTAATCAGAAAATACTCAGCATCAAAGATTTATGGAGATTTTGAAAACCAAATGCTAAACCGGTCTCCTAAAGTTTCGACTATAATTAATTGAAGAAATCCAGCTACAGAAGAAAGGTTCCTTTACCTTTTCCATGACACAACAGAGTCCAGAAGTTGATGAAGTACAGATTTCAAATATCGATATAGAAGACAGTTCGAGTTCAAGCAACTAGTCTTTGTTATCGATTTCCTTAGTTAGTTTTATTTTCTATTTTTAGATACAGATCCAAGTTTTCAGGATCTTAAAAACTGATTGTAAAAGGCTATAAATGCCTATATTTTCTAAGAGACAAGGGTTCAAACTAGGAATACATTTTGTGCTATTGTATAGACTCTTATTGCATAATAAAATTAAAGTCTCCTTTTTCTTTCAATATTAGAAATGTTCATGTTTCCTTTTATGTACTTTATTTCAGTTTATCTTAGCTTATAAAGGTTGTCATCTCTTTATTGAGCTCATAGACTTGAAGTGAAGGATTTCTTTCTATCTTGCATTAATCCCTACACCCAGTTGTATTTGGCAATCAAGATTAGTGTTCTTCATCCTCTCCTTTTAAAATACTTGATCTGATTATTGTTTTCTGAAAACACTATTTCGTTTGAATGTATGATGAGTTGTCTATTACATTAATCATTGAGGATCCCATTGTTCCAAGTATATCTACACATTATTTTCTTAAGTTACCAAGCATCCTTAGCCTACAACCCTAAGGAGTTTCTTGGAGTGATAATAGTAGGAGGGGGAGGATTTTCAAGTGCGGGATTTCCAAGAAACAAATGGTCAATGTGGCACAACTCAAGGAATTCAAGGGATTCAGCATCAAAGTGAATAGAAAACCAAATTCTTATATTGTTCTAGTTTTCTCCTCCTCAGTGATCCCTTATTCCTCTCAAATATCCCCTACTAAGGCTACAGGTACTTCTCCTTTTCTACAATGGCATGTCACTTCAAAAGGGTTTCCACCCCTATTGTCACTCCAAGAATAGTTGTAGTTACCATTCATCTAAAATTAAACCAAACAATTAAACTAGAGTAGGTGTACCTTTTACCAATGTATCATTGTCATTGATCTTTCAAATCAATGGTCACTTGACCAAGTCCAACTCGTAGGGTAAAAAATGCATTCATCTTTGTGACCAAGGAGATGTTATAAGGTTCACAAAATGACCAAAACTTGACTAAGGCTAGAATTTCTAAAACATATTCCATTTCCACTCTCAAAACTAAATGCATAAGGAAGCGCTAGGAAATAGATTTTCATGGATGAGGTGGCAACAAACTAGCCTAAGTCCAACTTTAAAATGGTAGAGGAATCCTCTGTTGAAATGGACACTTGACACTGAGAGGGGGGCAATGAATTAATGTCACAAAATTTTGGACAATTTTCCACTTTTCATAAATTGACTGAACAACAAATATTTATTTCATTTTCTCAATCAATATATAAAAGAATAAATATTTTATTTATTTATTTAAATTGAATGGATACATAAGATCAATCTTTGAATATCTTCAACTTCAAGGAACTATGAGAGACCCAGCTCTATGTTACAAGACCCAGCTTGTAGTTCTCATATCCCACTGAGAAATGAGGAATCCAATCCTCATAACAAGTCCCATCTTGTTGATCTCGGATCCAACTAAGATGTGAGGAATCCAATCCTCATACAAGACCCATCTTGTAAATAGGCACCAACCTAATAGAATGAAACTTCATTCAGTCCATTATATATAAATATATATACTTTAACAAATTCAACTACACTTTCTTCTCACCATTCTTTCTTGTTTATATAGTCTTCCAACTGGTGTGAATTTGAATCATTGTGTCTTTTGATATTTGAACCATTGTACCTTTTCATTTAAATGATATATTAAACTTTAAATAATATCATTTTTCCTTTTTATTCTTTATTCATAATGCTTATGATTTTAACTCCCTTTTAATCATGACTGTGTGTTGGTTCTTTTGTCTTCATGAGTTGATCACAGACATGGATCAACTCATCATATCATACTCATGCTTCTTCTGCGTTCTTAGTTTTTCATCATATCATATTCGATCTATTCACCTATATGGTATTAATCCATTGTCAAATTACAGATATGAAATCTATATGTGGCACTTCCTTGAAACCATTTTCATATGACCATAGGTGTAGAACCTCGAGCTTTATTAATTTAACCATTACCTCTTATTTTATCCTTATTTCTTTATTTCATATGACCGCAGGTGGTGACCAGGCGCTAGCCTAAATAAGTTCTTGATCACTTTTCAAGATCGACGTCACAGTTTTGCACGATGATATGGACGACTGTCGTTACTTTGGGATTTCATCCTTCGTGACTTCCAGCCTCTGTAATATTTCAAATATCCTGAAATAGATTTCGTCGTAGTAGATCAGATGGTCAATAATTTATTTGCATGATGAACGGTTCTCATTCATTTCGAAAATTCGGGACTTCAGGAATTTGTTGGTGGTGAAACTCCCGAAGTAAAAACTCTCGGAGTGATGTAACTTGCTAACATCACTTGTTGAAGTGGAACTGACTGAGTGGAAGCCACGTGTCACTTAGATTCGTGACTTACTCATGTCTGAAATTCCAACTGCACTTTGACACTTGTCATCATCTGATTGTGCCATGTGTCCTTACTCATGTAGTCTTGCTGACGTGGATCTCCTCATGTGGCACATCTTCTTATCCTGGATCTAATGGTTGTCCTAACTCCTGAAATGTATCTCAGATCGACGACTCATGTTCTCTTTAGAAAATTTTTGGATTACATTGTCCTTCCACTTTACTCGATCCAACGGTCAGTATATTATCTGAAGTGTTCCTCAGATCAGACGACTCGTGTCCACTTTGAGACTTCGACCTTCGGGTAATCTTACTTGTTCTCAACCCTTTTCTGCCGAAGTGGTCAGCGTCAATTTTGACCACTACTGATCTAATGGTTCCGCTTTTCTATTCCAAATAGATGACTAATCCTTAACTCTGGATCAAATCTTGATCTAACGGCTGGGAAACATCCCAAAGCTCCTGCTTCAGATCTGTTGGTTGAGATCTAATTCTTCTGAATTCTCCTTAATATGGTGGTCCTTCTTTATGGCTTACTTTGTCCTTCCACTCAATTTGATCCAATGGTTGATAATTATCCCGGAGTAGATCAACGATCAGGGATGATTGCGAGGTCCTCAACTAGCACAACGTTTAAAACTATCGTCGATTTCTGCAATGGAAATTGCTCATTGGTAGTGGAATTGATGCCAACTATAGATCTATTGGCGAGTGGAGATTGACGGTCTAGAGTGATTGCAGGATTGGAATTAATGTGTTGTTTAATTCTCCCTTTGCACATCGTAATCAATCTCTTCCCTTGATCTGGTGCTTGTGTATCCTATGGTCACAAATTGATCTAATCATTGACTAGTCCTCCAACAGTCCTTCTCTTTTAATCTGACGGACTAGACTAATTGCGGGATTGAAATTAACGCATTGTTTAATTATCCCTTCATGATCCACAATCAGTCCCTTCCCTTTATTTGGTACTTTCATATCCAATGGTCACGACTTGATCCGATCGTTGACCAGTCCTCTAATTGTCCTTCTCTTGTAACTCCCAGATATGACCGTCCTGGTTTGTCCCATAATGATAATGGACGACTTTTTTGTGTCATTTCTTCTGAGCCTCCTATGTGTCATCTCTTCTGAGATTTTTGGGTTTATAATTGGTTTCCAACTACACCAAGGATATTTGCATGCTCTGATCTTGTGTGATATAATACATTGCCTCTCCTGAGCTTTTAGGTAGATTCCTTTGCACCTCGCATTATATCTTCTGCATGATTACTCCTGATATTAACCTTGTTTCTCTACTACATTCTCTTTCCATAATTGACCCTTCATTGCACATGGATAGACCTTATTGTCCATCTTGAAACTAATGCCAATTGTATAATTTTTCATGATTGTTGACATCAATGACAATTCATCAATGATAAATCATCAATGAAAATTCATCATAACAACTTATCATCACATCATAATGACATCGAATGTTGACATCAATGAAAATATGTCCAATAATATCCCCCTTTTTCATTGAGGGAAACACACTAACTTCATACTCGTACTCCCCCTGTGATGATGCTTCTCTCTTCTAAAGTTGTTATCCCCCTTTGACATCAATGGCAAAGGGTTTCTCCCCTTATGATCAACCTCTGTCTGTCTGCATGTTGTTGACCAAAATATGAACTTGGGTCACTCCCCTTGCAATCACTCTCTACCTACCATAATTGAATGACTCCCCCTGTCAATATGCTCTCTCTTCCTATGAATACTCTCCCCCTTTGTTTCTGAAAGGGTGTCTCTTTCTAACAAGGTCTCTTCCCCTGTTAATTTACTAACTTCTTATCTCAGTTGATTGGGATTTTTTTGTTCAAATAAGTAGTCTTCTTGATACCAACTTTGTAGTGATACATATTTGTAGTGATCAAGTCTTTCAAAACTTAATCTAAGTACTTTCTTATTTAATAACCAAAATACTTCTCCTGAGTTTTTACTGACTTTCCTTTGTCAAATAGAACAAGAGTATGAACCGTACTAATCTTTTTTTTTTATCTGCTTCTTATTCTTCTTTGATATTTCACAGGAATATCAATTGAGGAATGATACCAATTTTGTTATCAATTGATCTTTGTTGAATGATACTCCTTGAACTTCTCTGCTACCTTTGTTTTTCCTCTTCTCGTATTCTACAACTAACCCTACCAATGATTTTTCTTTTGACCACTAATCTATAGATAGTCAAGATTTTCCATATGTTAATTTAAAAACTCTTGGCATAATCCTTTGATTTTGTAGAAACCAATTTAAACTTCATTTTGTATTTTCTTTCTTTTGCTAACAACTTATGACATCATCAGAATTTGATATTGTCCCATATTCATTTACAGGCACTTTCTTTTCTTGGGCTAGATTTATTTCATATTGAATTTTGCATTCTTTATTAGGACCTTCACCCATCATGTTCTTATTATTAATTTCTTTATTTTCAGGTGTAATATCATCTTTCTTGCTTTCTCCTTCGGATTTTCTTCTCCGTATCTTTCTATGAAATATTCTTCTTTTTGGATCTTCTCTTTCTAATTGTGTTTTTGGAGATTTGTCATTTCCTTTCTTCTTCCAACTTTTATTAGGTTTTTTCACTGACTTGAATGACTTATTTAAGGATTGAATTTTTGAACTCCTACAGATTTTGGATTTGTGCCCAAACCTATCACAATTGTAACATCTCATTGTATGAAAAATATTTTTTGTGTTCCCAACAAAATTGAATCTCCAACATCTAATTGATCTTTTGGATTTTCTTATATATCCTTTTTCTAGTTTCTTGCAGTCCATTTCTTTATGGCCAAAGCTATGACAAGAAAATAAATATCCATTAAAGGTGTTTCCATTCTTGATTTTATTTTAGCTTGAGATATCTGTCATTTTATTTTCTTCTTCATGTTTTCTTCTATAGCTTCCTTCCTTTAAAAAGTTCATGGCTTGTAATTGGTTTGTGATTTCATTGTTTCCTTTTGAGAAGGATGATCCTTTCCCGTGTTTGTGAATGGTGCTCCACTTGTCACTGTCTTCTTTCTTATTGTATCCAAGACCATTTGTGTCATCAACTAATCTTTGGCTCTTCCAAATCTTATCTAGGATAGCTGAGCTATTCTAGAAATTGACAATCTTATTTGTCTTTTCATTCATCTTTTTGAGATTGAATATTTCTAACTTCAACATGTGACATAAGTCTTCCTTTTTAGTTATTTGGATCTTCTGGGCTTCTTCCTTTTTCTTAGCTTATTCAATTTGATTCATTATATCTGCATTAGTACTTTCATTTATCTTTTTCAAATTGATGATTTCCAATTCCAACATGTGGTAAGAATTTTCTTTCCTTGTTAATTGGATCTTTAAGTCTTCTTCATTTTATTTAATTTCCTCAAGTTGAGTGTTTATACTGTTAACTAATTATTCTGATTCTTTTAGTACTTTTTTTCTTTTACTGTACGTGTCATGTGTCTTTAATTCTTCCATCTCTTATGTTAGATTAATAACTTCGGTTTTCAATCTTTTGATCTCTTCTTCTTTGTTTTCTAGCCAAAATTTTTGTTCATGCTCTTCATGGTTAGATTGATCTAAATGTTGAAGTTTATCCAACTCTTCAAAAGTGCACATAACTGTGTATTCAAGATGGTCAAGAACATTCACGGGAAATTTAATATGCATATAATTTCCTGGTTTCATACAAATCTCATCTATTACAATTGTAACATCAGTCTTAAGATTATGAAATTTTTCTTTAGTGATTACTGAGGTATGACTCAATTCCTTGATGAGGTTGTCTTCCTCAATGTTGACTGAGATCAAATCCTACATTTCTTTCTGATTAGAAATCTTTTTCTTTGTATTGTGTTCTTCAATCTGATTGCAATTTTCCTTTTCTTTATCTTGTTCCTTATCTTGATAAGAATTCTCTTCTTCTGAGTTTTGTTCTTTATTCTGATAGGAATCCTCTTTATCTGAGTCGTGTTCCTCACTTTGACTGGATTTCTCTTCTTCTTGTGTTTCATTCTGATTACAATTTTCTAGTTGGAGCCATAATTCTTTAGAAGATTTGTATTGCCTCATATTTTCTTTGACTTGGTATGACAATCCATCCTGAATTGTTTTTAAGGCTATTGAATTGTTTCTCCTTGCCTCCTTTGCAGTTTTGGTTTTTATTTTTTAATTAATTAAGTTCCAGGTCTTACTTACTACCAAATCCCAAACTCTAGAAATTCTTGACTTCATACATATTTTCATATTTTCCCTCCATGATGAATAATTTGTTCCATCAAATAAGGGAGCTTCATTTTTAGAGATAACAATTTGTCCACCCATTTCTTCTAAAACTACCTTCAATGTTTAAAATGTGTTGAAGGAACCTTTCTCTGATACTAATTTTTGAAATGGACACTTGACACTAAGAGGGGGGAGTGAATCAGTGTCACAAAACTTTGGACAATTTTCCACTTTTCATAAATTGACTGAACAACAAATATTTATTTCATTTTCTCAACCAATATATAAAAGAATAGATATTGTATTTATTTATTTAACTTGAATGAATACATAAGATCAATCTTTGAATATCTTCAACTTCAAGTAACTATGAGAGACCCATCTCTCTGTTACAAGACCCGGCTTGTAGTTCTTAGATCCAACTGAGAAATGAGGAATCCAATCCTCATAACAAGTCCCATCTTGTTGATCTCATATCCAACTAAGATGTGAAGAATCCAATCTTCATACAAGACCCATCCTGTAAATAGGCACCAACCTAATAGAATGAACCTTCATTCAATCCATTATATATAAATATATATACTTCAACAAATTCAACTACACTTTCTTCTCACCATTCTTTCTTGTTTATATAGTCTTCCAACTGGTGTGAATTTGAATCATTGTACCTTTTGATATTTGAACCATTGTACCTTTTCATTTAAATGATATATTAAACTTTAAATAATATCATTTTTCCTTTTTATTCTTTATTCATAATGCTTATGATTTTAACTCTCTTTTAATCATGATTGTATGTTGGTTCTTTTGTCTTCATGAGTTGATCATGAACATGGATCGACTCATCATATCGTATGCATGCTTTTGTTGCATTCTTAGTTCATAAATATATTATATTCGATCTTTTCACCTATATGGTATTAATCCATTGTCGAATTATAAAGATTAAATATGTATGAGGTGCTTCCTTAAAACCATTTTCATATGACCATAGGCATAGAACCACGAGATTTATTAATTTAACCATTGCCTCTTCTTTTATCCTTATTTCTTTATTTCATGTGACCGTAGGTGGTGACCAGGCCCTATCATAGATAAGTGCTTGATCACTTGTCAATATCAACGGTCACATTCTAATCGCACGATGAGATGGACGACTGTCATTACTTCGGGACTTCGTCCTTCGTGACTTCCAGCCTCTGTAATCTTTCAAATATC
>ML829590.1:8677-32932 GCA_009831015.1 Picea engelmannii | reverse complement strand
CAGTTCCCCCATCCTCATGGCCCATACCCGTAGCCAAGACTTGGAAGTTCGCTTCAACACCTTGCAATATGGTCTTATCAAGACCCAACAAGAAGTGAAACAACTCAGTGTCAATGTTGTCGCCATCAATACAACCATGCAGTCATCAATGGAGGAAATCAAACAAGACCTCACCACCCAGCTTGAATCAGTCTTTTCGGCACTCTGCACCAAACTCCATATCCCTACAGATAACCCTTCCTCTTCCCCACCTCCACATACAAACGGTGACCATTCCTCTCATTCCCATAACTCTCAGAACCATCACTTTCAACGTGACCTACGCCTTCCGTGGGTGGATGTGACCAAATTTGATGGCTCAGACCCTACTAGTTGGGTAACCCAAATGGAACACTATTTCTCTTCATACGACATTACAGATGACTTGGCCAAACTCCAGTATGGTGTTCTCCATCTAGATCAAGAATGTTGCCAATGGTGGCAATGGAGAAAAACTTCTCGTCAAGGGTATATTGCTTGGACACACTTTGTGTTAGAGCTTTATGAAAACTTTGACACTGACACCAACCATTTGGGCCATTTGACAAAGTTGAAACAATTAGGAATAGTGGAAGACTTTATAGCTACCTTTGAATGCCTAGCTTTTAGAACAGAGGGCATGTCTAATGCCTTTTTCCAAGAGTGTTTTATTAGCGGCCTCAAGAATGAGATTCGAGCCCATGTCCTCATGGCTCGGCCTTGTAGTTGGGTGGAGACTACTAAAAGAGCTAAAGAAACACAACAGGTTGTATCTTCTCAAAACCGAAAACCCTCATTTATCCCTCACCCTAAACCAGTAAATCCCACTAGTCCCTCTGCTCCACTAAAGATTCAAAAATTGACCAGGGATGAAATGGTTGAACGCCAACTCAAAGGCCTTTTTTATAACTGTGATGACAAATATTTCTCGGGCCACAAGTATAAAGAACAAAATATTTTTATGGCCATCTCTAAGAATATTTTAGAAGAGGATGTAGAAACTCCCTTTGTGTCTGAGTCACCTGAATCAAATTACAGGGATCAAGTAGTGGTCAACCATATGAGGATGTAGAAACTCCCTTCGTTGATTCCTGTTTCACATCTTCAGAGAAACCACTTCAAATTGTTCATATGATCTATGTGGACCATCGCGAAATGAAGGAACTTGAGGAGAATGTTACTTTATGCTATTCATTGATGACTTCTCCAGACTTACATGGGTTGCCTTTCTGAGAGAAAAATATGATGCGTTTGAGAAGTTCAAAAAGTTTAAGGCATTAGCTAAGAATCATATAGGAATGAAGTTAAAGGCAATTCGCTCAGACGGGGGAGGAGAATTTTTGTCGAGAGATTTAAAAGAATTTTGTGACAGACATGGAATTAAAAGAGAATATACTATTCCAGGTACTCCTCAACAAAATGGAGTTGTAGAATGCCAAAATAGATTAGTTCAGCAGATGGCAAGGGCTATGATGAGTGAAAGGGACATTTCACAAACCTTCTGGGTGGAGGTTGTTCGCATGGATTTTGATATTCTAAACAAAGCGCATATAAGGCCGAACAGTGATAAAAATCCATATGAGTTGTGGTTTGGTCGACCTGCATCAATCAAGCACTTCAAAGTATTTGGAAGTAAATGCTACATCAAGAATAATGATGATCATCTGGGAAAATTTGATAGTAGAGATGATGAAGGTATATTCCTAGGATATGCAACGAACAGTAAAGGATAGAGATGCTTTAAAAAAAGAATGCATAAATTAGTAGACTGTATGATGTTCTAATTGATGAAGAAGCTCCTGTAAAAGATCAACAGAGAATAAGCACTAAGCCAGATGAAAAATATGATTTGAATGATGAAGATAAAGAACAACAAATCTCAAAGTCAAAAGAAGATGATGAATTAAGTGGAGAAGAGACACCCAGACAAGAAGAGTTAGGACAACAATCAACATCAAATCTTCCTCCAGAATTACTCAAAAGAATCATCCTGAAAGTTAGATAATTGGTGAGAAAGACAAAGGTGTAAAAACCAGGAGAAGGATAATCAAAGATACTGAGCAATCACATATAGCCTTCATATCCATGGTGGAACCTAAAAACATTAATGAATCCAATGAAGACATAAATTGGTTAAAATAAATGAATGAGGAACTGGACCAGATTGAAAAGAATGACACTTGGGAACTCGTTCCTAGGATAGCAAATAAAAATGTAATAGGATCCAAATGGGTCTACAAAAAAAAGATGAATGAGTGAGGAAATATTGTAAAAATAAGGCTAGATTAGTCTTCAAAGGATATGCTGAAATAGAAGGACTGGATTTTGATGAAACATTTGCACCCGTAGCAATATTATAAGCTATTAGAATGTTTATTGCCTATGTGTGTCATAAACAGTTTAAAGTATATCAAATGGATGTCAATTCATCTTTTCTAAATGGAGATCTAAAAGAAGAAGTCTATATGGAACAACCAAAGGGTTTCCAACTGTCAGATAACCCTGAATTTGTCTGCAAAATGAAGAAATTCTTATATGGGTTGAAGCAAGCTCCTCGTACCTGGTATTACAGACTGGATATCTTCAAGACAAAGGGTTCAAGAGAAGAACAGTTGACATCAATCTATATATCAGAACATAGGGTAATGTTTTTCTCATTGTGTTGGTCTATGTAGATGACATCATCTTCAGAAGCAATAATGTTTCATTGGTACAATGGTTTTCTTCTACCATGCAGTCTGAATTTGAAATGTCTATGATAGGGGGAACTGTCATTTTTTCTTGGTCTGCAAATTACTCAGAGGTATGAAGGAATATTTCTTTCTCAGGATAAATATCTAAGAGAAATGTTGAAAAGGTTTCAAATGGAAGATTATACACCTATGAGCACACCTATGGTCACTGGATGAAAGTTAAGAAAGGATGATGACTCACCTGATGTTGATCAGAGTTCATATAGGTCTATGATAGGAATCCTATTGTACATCATAATATCTTGTCCAGACATAATGCATGTTGTTGGAATGGTAGGAAGGTATCAGGCTGCACCTAAACATAGTCATTTGTTAGCTATCAAAAGAATATTCATATACTTGAAAGGAACAATGAACTATGGCCTATGGTATCCTAGGAATCAGAATTTTCAACAATCAGTCTATTCAGATGCTAATTGGGCTAACTGCGTGGATGAAAGGAAAAGAACAAGTGGCGATGCATTCTTCTTAGGAGATTCTCCTGTAGCATGGTTCAGCAAGAAGCAAGGTTCCATTTCCTTATCAACTACAGAAGTTTAATACATTGTAGATGCCACTTGTTGTACCCAAGTATTATGGATGATTTAGACACTTGCAGACTTGGAGGTAAAGTATAATGCACCAATCCCAATTCATTGTGATAATACTAGTGTAATTAGTGTGTCAATGAATCATGTATTTCACTCCAAGACCAAGCATATACCCATCAAGTATCACTTCTTGAGGGAACAGGTAACCAACATTGTTGTTTCTTTGCATTATATTCCATCCAAAGATCAGATTGTTGATATCTTCACTAAACCGCTTGCAAAAGGTCAGTTTGAGTATCTACGCCAGAAGTTGGGCATGACCCTGTTATCAAGTTAAAATAGTCTATCTGATCAAGGGGGGAGTGATACTAGTATATCTAATCAGGGGGAGCACAGAGTCACTCTCCATTTTCTTTGACATTGATGTCAAAGGGGAAGAAAAAGGTGTTGTCAGTATGCTATAGTTGGAGGTCTAAGAAGAATAGTGTAGACTTTCAAGGTTGCAATCAATGCCAAAGGGGGAGATTATTGGCATGTTTACAGGAAGAATGTACTTGTCATTGATGGCAAGAACAGCAGCGAACCAAACCTTGAGAAACCTCAGAAAAGATGGTGGTTTCCAGACGAGGTCCAAGAAACGGACTCGCAGGAGGAGCAAAGGTAGAGACCCGTGAACACTTAGAAAGCCTTCTAATTCAAAGATATCAGAAGCTCAACAAGAAGAGAGAAAGTGGTCCTTCGATCACCGATCCAGAGGACCAACAACCGTCAGATTGAATTAATGAAGGATAGGATAAGCGGGGAAAAATGATTGAGAATTTGATCATCCGAATTTTCGTCAATCGTCGAATTGATTTAAGTAGAAGGACAGGATAAGCAAGGGCTGAGATCTGAGATCTCGATCACCCAAATTTTCGTCAGTTGTCGGATCAAAATAAGTGGAAGGACAGGATAAGTTAGAGGGCACGCTAATCTCAGCGACTGATAATCGAGCACTCATATCTACGGTCGACAGGGCATATCGTACCCCCCCGACCTTTCTGTCTTTAACCGTGGGGGTGGGGGGGGTCTGAGTTGGTGGTATTTCCCATGTGGGACCCTCATATGATCCACCTTCCTATCAACTCAGACCCCCCTCGCTCATTACCACTTACCGCCTGTTATCCCCGATTTTTAGGGATAACTAGGAGATCATGTCTCGAGGCCCACGGGTCCTAGACATGGAGTATTGAGAGCAGGATTGACCTAAGCACGGCCCTGGAGAGCCCATCCTTTTCTTCTTCCATTAGTTTTGTCTTGTCAGCAGCAGTGGCATCCATCACCATTGGCTTGGTCTTGTATCAGAAGAGGTTCTTGCTCCATGAGGTAATTGGTCTAGGTATCATGGTATGTGTCACTTTTGGTCATTAAAACCTTTAAATATATGCATCTGATTCCTTTTATCTCTAACAACTACTTGGATCTTACATTATCCCACTTGACCATGCTTGGGGAAATTAACAGGGTTCCCTAGCAAGCTTATGCCCATAGGTCTTGGTTTGCCATTGGGGGAATTTCTGAAAAGCCATCGTCTGCTCCTATCATAGCACCATTGTTTCATCTTATCTCCCACTCATTTATCCCATTCACCTTGTCCAATATTTGGGTTGACCTATTTGTAGGATTGCACCTTATCTCGTGCGAAGAAGTGGCTAAAGGCCCAGAAGGTAAAAGCAATTGGTAAAAGACAAAAGCCTAAAAATGAAACCTTGAATTGCTTCACCCAGGGATCCTCGAAAAGGAAATAAAAGGCCTCTCAGCGAGAAACAAGAGGGACCCGAAAAATAAAAAACAAGACCTAGTCAGAGGATAGGGGGTCTCATCACGACCCAACCTATTAGGTTCATGGGTACCTAGCAGTATGACATTGCCACCATCTGGTTACCACGCCAGGACAGTGACCTTTGGTTGCATGGCCAAGGGAAAGGGGGTCTGATCATGAGCCAGGCTTCTCATCTTTGTGAAAGTACTTGTGGGTAACACTGTCAACTCTGGTCACCATGCCAAGGCAATGTGCTCTGGTTAGCTCTTGAATAAAAAGAAAAAGAAGAAGAAAAAAACAAATAAAAGAATAAAGCTAAAAGGAATCAAGGCAAGAACGGGCTTGGAAAAAATGCATCCATGACAGGTACAGCTCGCCTTCTACAAAGGCACCCAAAGATAACATTATGCATCCTTGGCTCTCACTTCACCCACATCTCTGGACATCCCCTAATCACATCGCCTCACTTACATGGCTTGGATGAAATCCTCCTGGAAACTTTAATTTTCTTGTAGATACTAGCCCAATAGGACGTCTTGTCTTTTTCCTCCAATCTTGTATTGTAGGTTTTTGTAATGTCTTTGAGCTACTGATAGATATATTAGGGGTTGTATGCATATGTTTAATAATATTGATGATTAAATGTGATTGACATTGCTATGATCCCTGTAACCGATGAGCCCATGGAGGGCGTAGCTTTTGATGTGCAGGACCATGCCCGATGGATAGGTACCATTTGGACCAATACACATGAGGAGATGATCAGTTCGGACCTCCATGGGGTTGAAGAGCCCACTAGATGGATGCTTAGACCCCATCAAGGGGTAGAGACAGGACGTTGGTTGATCAGGGTTTTGCACTGGAGAAGAAGAGGGCGTTCCATCATAGGCACTTTGGCAAAGCCCGACCTAGGGGGATTGACCCACTTCCAGTGAAACGTTTTCCCTAGATGGCCCAGGATGTCACCTGTGGGATCATGACGTCATCTTGAGTGTGTGGCAGTTTGACAGAGCAGTTGGCACGTGTGGCATGATGGAGAGGCCCAAAGAGGGCTAACGTTTTTCTCTTTATTGTTGCATTTTCCCTAAAAAGGGGCTAACGTCTCCCTTAGAAGGGGTGACGCCTCACCTTTTTCTCAATTAGGGTTTTAAAATGAACATTTAATGTAAAACAATATTGTTTTGGTATTTTGGCCTTGTTGGCCTTTTTAATGACCTAAAAAGTTAAATTAGGTCATTGATACACTATATATTGAGGGTATTGACTCTCATTTTATCATCATCTATCACTCACCACTTTGTGAGGTCTGAAATGTGCGCCCTATTTGGGTTATTGGTTGATTTGAGGAAGGCACACTTGTTGAAGTAAGATATTTTTGGCATTCTATGGTGTTTTTCTTTAAGGAAGGTGTTACAACTAGGGTTTGCATGATTATTTTATTGATGATTTGTAAGTATTTTTTTGCAAAACTTCTTGATTGAATGGTTGTAGTTTAATTTCTTGCATCTATTTATAAATATTTCTAAATCAAAACCCTAGGGGACAAACACACAAGTAGTTCGTTCTCTCATGTCCCCTGATAGAAAAACTTTTAGCCATTGAATAAGAAGAAGAGAGCCTAGCCATAGCTACACTCCTTTTTCTTCTTCCATTAAGCTAGCCGTAACTTCTGACCTCAAGAGGAAGAAGACATCCCAGGCCTAGGTTATCTACACCTAGGGCCATTTTCTTTTATGGTTTGATGAAAGAGCCTTGCCTTAGCAACACTCTCCCTCTTTAAACCCTCTTGTCTTGACTTTGCTTTTCATTGAGCTAGTTGTTTGTCGGGAAGGAGGAGAGAGCACGAGGCCTTGCTTTAGCAACACCGGAGTGAGTCTCTCTCCCCTAGGGTTATTATTTTGGAGCCTTGCTTTAGCAACACTTCAAAACGTATCCCTCTAGTCCTTTAAAATATCATATCCTTCAACTTTTACGTTCTTCACCTATGACTCCATTAACCCTAAGGAACTGATCTAAGACCTCCAGCGTTGAAGTAGAATTGGATCCAAACACTCTCAAACCTCTTGAAATTGAAAACCTAACTACACTAACCCTAGCCTAGACTAACTTACTAACCCTAAGTTGTTGACGTCATCATTGAATATTTCATCTTTATTGTAGCAACGTTTTGAATTTTGAGTAATTGAATGGTAGTTGAAGGCATTAATTGAGTTAAGAAGTTATTTGTGATATTGAATGTCGTATCATTCAAGTATTTATTGATGAAGTGATATTAATGCCATTGTTATTTTTGTAAACATTGACTTCGTTAACATTTACCTTTCAAATTGCTCATATTAAATATCAGATAGTCATTGATTTATATGAAGTACTAACCAAGATTGCACGTATCAGTTTCCTTGTTGTATTGTCTCAAGCAGGTGCTTTTATTTTCTTTGGTTATACTCTATTATTGGTTTTTTAGCCAGGACTATCTGATTGGCGGTAATCTGTGAAGGGGAAATTCATCTTTGTGTTGTTAGCCTTTTCCCTTTAAAAACCCCAGGTTACCGGGGACGTCTCCCTTGGGCCAAGCCTCCCTAAATAGAAATAACCTCCCCATTGTGGTGACATTGGGTGGGGAAGGTTCTTGTTTCGCCAGTTTGACCTACTACTCCTTAGCCTTTCTTGTGTCTACAAACTATGCGACAACATTTTGGCACCGTTGTCAGGGAACACTAAGTCAATTCTCCTCAAAACGACAAATCTTTTCAGTAAGCCTTGCCTCAAGAGCCTTATCTTACAAGCTTACATGGCGAATCCACTAGGGTGTTTTCCCTTTTCTTTGATAGTTTCAAGTAAACTATCTGGCGACTCCACAAACTAAAAAGAGGTTCAATAATCCTCCTTTTTCTTTCAGAAGGAAGCCTCCCAAGAACTCTCCTATTGTCAAATCACTTTTCGGGAAGATCCTTCCTTTAAGAATCATGTCTAGCTCTCAGATCGCTACAACGAACCCAGCCAACAATCAAAGACAATGGTCATCTACTCTTTTCAAACCGTTAGACATGTCAACCATACCAAGATACCCTAGGCAAATTCCACCCAAGTATGAGAAGTGGTTGCCTAAATTTACTGGTACTGATGTAATCAGTGTCGAAGAGCACATGAGTAACTTTTGGGCATTTTTCCAACTTCACCCAATTAGTGATGATGTTGAAGATCTAGTCATGAAGTTGTTCTCTGCTACTCTTTATTATGCCTCAAGGCATTGGTACCTAAGCCTTCCCGATGGAAGCATCAAGACCATGTATAGACTTGAAGAGGCCTTTCTCAAAAGATGAAGTGTCAAAGAATACCCTAACATGCTCCTCACGCGACTAAATAACCTTGCTAAATATGAAAATGAGTCCATCCGGGAATTCCATACTAGATTTGAGACTTTGCTGCAAAGGATTCCTACAATCCATCATCTGAAAGATGACTACCTCGTCCATGTTTACACCAGATATTTCAATGGCCAACTAGGGTATCTTCTCAGAGATAAAAACCCCCAATCCATTCAAGAAGCCCAAGAGCTCGCTACTAAAATAGAGGGGAACCTCTTTTCATCCAAGATTGAGGCTTTTGCTAACCCAAGGGGGAGAACAAACACTAAACCAAAAATAGTTCACAATGCTCAGCCTACTTTATATCTATGTACCAGTATCACCAAGATGCAAGACTCCATGGATGGTATAATGAAAAATCAAGAGGAAATGATGAGCAGGATTATCAAATTGGAAAGATCTCAGACCCAAGCACCCAGGGTCCTGTACAAAGGGAAATTCCCGAAGGGAGGCCAATTTCATAAACCAAAGAATGAGCATGAAGTTCCAAATACCTTGGCCCCTACAAACGTTGTTGATGAAAATCCTTGGTGTCTAGAATGCAGTGAAGCACATTGGGAGCATGAGTTTCCTTACAATGGTGGCCATCAACAAGTCAAAAACATGGATTGTTTCATGGAACTTCCTCAAATAAATATCACCGATGCAAAACATCAGGTAGATGTGAAAGAAGTAGCCAGATCAGCAAGGATGGAAGTAATAAACAACTTGGACTAGGATTCACGAGAGAAGCTAAAGAAAGAAGAATTTCAGGTGTAGAGAAGAAAGAATTTGAAACAACCTGCTGTTGATCAGGCAAAACCCCCACCCCTGGAAATACTTCTTCCCAAGACATCCAAGGCTGGTAAGGTTGACCTGAACTTTGACTTCGAAGGGGAATTATTAAAAATACATGTAAATTTCCCCCTGAGAGAAGCAATCAAGATCCCATCCATCAAGGAACGCTTTGATACTTTCTTTTTGGGATTAGATGAACCCATGGACCCCCCTATTATGTTGCAAGTTGATCACTTCATGGTTCAATATGGTGAGAACCCTCCTTTTTTCATGATGTTGGCAATGAACGACAAGAACCTCAACAATTGAATGTTAGATACAGGTGTTGGTGCCAACATGATGTCACTCAAAGTCCTGCGACAAGTGGGTTTGAAGGTCACATGGCCTTATAGAAATGTATGTGGCTTTGAATCTAAATCCATACCCACACACGAGGTGGTTGAGAATGTTGAAGTTTGCCTGAAGGAGTATCCAGAGAAGATGGTCCACATTGACATCTTGGTAGTTGATGTCCCAGATGTGTGGGGGATGTTATTATCTAGGAAGTTTGTCGCAATGTTAGGTGGAACCCTTGAAATGGACCTCACATTTTTGCAATTGCCTTTGAAAAATGGAACAATAGGCCATCTCCTCAATGTGCCAATAATCAGGGACCATGTGCAAGACATTACTCACCCCATCGACAATAACAAAGTACAAGACGAGATGATACAAACTCTTCAAAAGTATTCTCCACAAGATATGCCCTTTGCAACAGAAGAGGACTTTGATCAGATCAAATGGCCCAAGAAAGAAGAATACCAACAACTCCTAGATGAATTCAAGAACAAAGAAATTGGGACAGTGAATATATTAAAGAAACATGAAGATGACGTACAAATCCACCTGTCTCAACAGGAAGTTTTTACAGCAGAAGCCCACCCCCCTCCCTCAGCACAATACACCAGGGTTGTCCAAGGGATGACCAAATACAAAGTCAGAAAGTACAAGGAGGGAGACATGGTATGGATGTGGCATACCTAGAAAGGAGAGCCAATCAATGTAAAAGGAAGCACTCAATCATGGCTCGGGCCCTTCAAAGTTGGAATGGAATCAGTTAATGAATCATACTACCTATCCACTTTAGAAGGAAGAAGGCGCCCATTACCTATCAGCAAGAACCTCCTCAAACCCCACCAAGGTGGGGGGACCTGATTTCATAGGTAAGTACAGGTAAGTAGGCATGTTGTATTCGTGTATTATACCATTTTCATTTCATGTTAGTTTTCTTTCACATTTGCATTATTGATTGTTTTCTTTCAGCTTATATATATGTCTATGTATGTTGGGGTGGCATTACCGCCCCATTTTTGTTATTGATGACCCTATCGAGATTGAGCAGGTCTACATGTTATGCCAGATATGTTGAGGTTCTCATGCGCCCTACGGTGAGCACATGTCCCCAAGTTGGAGCCAGATGTTATCCTCGATTTTTAGGGATAACTAGGAGATCATATCTCGAGGCCCACAGGTCCTAGACGTGGAGTACTTAGAGCAGGATTGAACTAAGCACAACCCTGGAGGGCCCATCCTTTTCTTCTTCCATCATCTTTGTCTTGTTAGCAGCAGTGGCATCCATCACCATTGGCTTGGTCTTGTATCAGAAGAGGTTCTTGCTCCATGAGGTAATTGGTCTAGGTATCATGGTATGTGTCACTTTTGGTCATTAAAACCTTTAAATATATGCATCTGATTACTTTTATCTCTAACAATTGCTTGGATCTTACATTAGCCCACTTGACCATGCTTGGGGAAATTGACAGGGTGCCCTAGCAAGCCTGTTCGCATAGGTCTTGGTTTGCCACTGGGGAATTTCTGAAAAGCCATCATCTGCTCCTATCATAGCACCATTGTTTCATCTTATCTCCCGCTCATTTATCCCATTCCCCTTGTCCAAGCATTGGGTTGACCTATTTGTAGGATTGCACCTTATCTCATGGGAAGAAGGGGCTTAAGGCCCAGAAGGTAAAAGAAGCCGGTAAAAGACAAAAGCCTAAAAATGAAACCTTGAGATGATTTGTCCAGGCATCCCCGAGAAGGAAATAAAAGGCCTCTCAGCAAGAAACAAGAGGAACCCAAAAACTAACAAACAAGACCTAGTCAGAGAATAGGGGGTATCATCACAAGCCATCCTATTAGGTTCATGGGTACCTAGCAGTATGACATTGCCACCATCTAGTTACCACGCCAGGGAAGTGACCTTTGGTTGCATGGCCAAGGGAAAGGGGGTCTCATCACGAGCCAGCCTTCTCATCTCTGTGAAAGTACTTGTGGGTAACACTATCAGCTTTGGTCACCATGCCAAGGCAGTGTCCTCTAGTTAGCTCTTGAATAAAAAGAAAAAGAAGAAAAAAGAAAATAAAAGAATAAAGCTAAAAGGAATAAAGGCAAGAATGGGCTTGGAAAAAATGCATCCATGATAGGTACAACTCACCTTCTACAAATAACATTATGCATCCTTGGCTCTCACATGCACCCACAGATAAAATTATGCATCCTTGGCTCTCACTTCACCCACATGTCTGGACATCCCCTAGCCACATCACCTCACTTACATGGCTTGGATGAAATCCTACTGGAAACTTTCATTTTCTTGTGGATACTAGCCCAATAGGATGTCTTGTCTTTTTCCTCCAATCTTGTATTGCAGGTTTTTGTAATGTCTTTGAGCTACTAACAGATATATTAGGGGTTTTATGCATATGTTTAATAATATTGATGATGAAATGTGATTGACATTGCTATGATCCCTATAACTGATGAGCCCATGGAGGGCATAGCTTTTGATGTGAAGGACCATGCCCAACGGACAGGTACCATTTGGACTGGTACACATGGGGAGATGATCAGTTCGGACCTCCATGGGGCTGAAGAGCCCACCATATGGATGTTGAGACCCCATCAAGGGGCAAAGACAGGACGGTGGTTGATCAGGGTTTTTCACCGGAGAGGAAGAGGACGTTCCATCAGAGGCACTTTGGCAGAGCCCGGCCTAGGGGGATTGATCCACTTCCAGTGAAACGTTTTCCCTAGATGGCCCAGGATGTCACCTGTGGGCTCATGACGTCATCTTGAGCGTGTGGCAGTTTGACAGGGCAGTTGGCACGTGTGGCGTGATGGAGAGGCCCAAAGAGGGCTAACATTTTGCTCTTTATTGTTGCATTTTCCCTAAAAAGGGGCTAACGTCTCCCTTAGAAGGGGTGACGTCTCACCTTTTTCTCAATTAGGGTTTTAAAATGAACATTTAATGTAAAACAGTATTATTTTGGTATTTTTGCCCTGTCGGCCTTTTTTATGACCTAAAAAGTTAAATTAGGTCATTGATACACTATATATTGAGGATTTTGACTCTCATTTTATCATCATCTATCACTCACCACTTGGTGAGGTCTTAAATTTGCACCCCATTTGGGTTATTGGATGATTTGAGGAAGGCGCACTTGTTGAAGGAAGAGATTTTTGGCATTCTATGGTGTTTTTCTTGAAGGAAGGTGTTACAACTAGGGTTTGCATGATTATTTTATTGATGATTTGTAAGTATTTTTATGCAAAACTTCTTGATTGAATGGTTGTAGTTTAATTTCTTGCATCTATTTATAAATATTGTTGAATCAAAACCCTAGGGGACAAACACACAAGTAGGTCATTGTCTCATGTCCCCTGATAGAAAAACTTTTAACCATTGAAGAAGAAGAAGAAAACCTAGCCATAGCTACACTCCTTTTTCTTCTTCCCTTAAGCTAGTCGTACCTTCTGACTTCAAGAGGAAGAGGATGTCCCAGGCCTAGGTTATCTACACCTAGGGCCATTTTCTTTTAGGGTTTGATGAAAGAGCCTTGCCTTAGCAACACTCTCCCTCTTTAAACCCTCTTGTCTTGACTTTGCTTTTCATTGAGCTAGTTGTTTACCGGGAAGGAGGAGAGAGCACGAGGCCTTTCTTTAGCAACACCGGAGTGAGTCTCTCTCCCCTAGGGTTATGATTTTGGAGCCCTGCTTTAGCAGCACTTCAAAACTTATCCCTCTAGTCCTTTAAAATCTCATCTCCTTCAACTTTTGTGTTCTTCACCTATGACTCCATTAACCCTAAGGAACTAATCTAAGACCTCCAGCGTTGAAATAGAATTGGATCCAAACACTCTCAAACCTATTGAAATTGAAACCCTAACTACACTAACCCTAGCCTAGACTAACTTAATAACCCTAAGTTGTTGACGCCATCATTGAATATTTCATCTTTATTGCAGCAACGTTTTGAATTTTGAGTAATTGAATCGTAGTTGAAGACATTAATTGAGTTAAGAAGTTATTTGTTATATTGAATGTCGTATCATTCAAGTATTTATTGATGAAGTGATATTAATGCCATTGTTATTTTTGTAAACATTGAATTCGTCAACATTTACCTTTCAAATTGCTCATATTAAATATCAGATAGTCATTGATTTATATGAAGTACTAACCAATATTGCACGTATCAGTTTCCTTGTTGTATTGTCTCAAGTAGGTGCTTTTATTTTCTTTGGTTATACTCTATTATTGGTTGTTTAGTCTGGACTACCTGATTGGCAGTAATCTATGAAGGGGAACTTCGTCTTTGTGTTGTTAGCCTTTGCCCTTTCAAAACCCTAGGTTACCGGGGACGTCTCCCCTGGGCCTAGCCTCCCTAAATAAAAATAACCTCCCCATTGTGGTGACATTGGGTGGGGAAGGTTCCTGTTTCACCAGTTTGACCTACTACTCCTTAGCCTTTCTTGTGTCTACAAATTGTGCGATAACACCGCCTAACCCCCCCTCTGAGAAAACCACCAAACCACTCATACATACCACCTCTGCACTCTGACGTCACACTCCACTAATTGTTACACGTCACACTCCCTAGGTTACCGAGGATGTCTCCGCTAGGCCTAGCCTCCCTAAATAAAAAGAACCTCCACATTGTGGTGACATTGGGTGGCGAAGGTTCATGTTTCACCATTTTGACCTACTACTCCTTAGCCTTTCTTGTGTCTACAAACTGTGTGATAACACCGCCTAACCCCCCCTCCAAGAAAACCACCAAACCACTCATACATACCACCTCCTCACTCCGACGTCACACTCCACTACTCACTACACGTCACACTCCACTACAGTGCTCTGCCTCCACCTCCACTACACTACCTACACGTCTCACCCACGTTAGCAAACCACCTCAGCAAGGACATGTGGTAGACCATGTCAGCAAGGACATGTGGAAGACCACGTCAGCAAGTACACATGGCATAATCAGATGATAACAAGTGTCAAGAGGAAATTGACTCGTGCCATGTCAACAAGTGACGTAAGCAAGCTACGTCACTTCAGGAGATTTACTTCAAAAGGTTCATCACCAACAAAAGTCAAAAGTCTTGTAGTCCCGAAAGATGAAGGTCTGAAGTCGCTCTCAGTCATCTAATCTGAATATCACTTCAGGTGCATTCTCAACTGTTGATCTAGTTCAGTGGAAGGAAAGTTTAAGTGGAAGTGTTAACCAATAGTAAGTGGTCTCCAACACCTATGACTTATTCAGCAGGTGGCCACTCCAGAGGAGAATGAAGCAGCGATCATCCTAAAGTCCCGAAGAGGCGAAGGAGTTGAGGACCGTCGATCTGCAGGAGGACACACGTTAACAGATCATGTACTTCGGGTGGAACGCTCCGGAAGCAAGAAAGTGTAGAGGAGTTGAATCTTCTGAAGGCCAAAGTTTCGAAGTAAACAATGACCGTTGATTTGAGGACACGTGGCAGGAATCTGTGGACTCTGGCTAAAATCATTCTGCGAGAGTGTGAAGGTTGAGAATTGAAATCGTCGAAGCCTGGACTAGAAAAGAAGATCTTGACCGTTGATCAAGAAAGGGGACATAGGATCGTTGATCTAGTTGAGAGGTAAAATCCCTGAAGTAAAGGCAGAGTTGTCGATTAATGAGGACAGGTGTATGCAAATCTTCCACTCCAAAATATTATCATATGGGAAAAACAATATTTGAGAGTTGAAACTTCCAAAGATCGGAAGGACATAATCAATCATAGTTGTTTATTTAAGAAGGATAGATCTGATCCGTCAGTTCAGGATCAGTGTCACGATCGTGAGATCAACGGTCCCATCGCATTGTAGGGATTGAAGGTGTGCAAACTTTACAATGTTGAAGGCGGGCCACAATTGAAACCATGGTTTTGGAGAAAGGACACGTGGAACTCTATAGTTAATTGTGAGGAGAAAAGAAGGTTTCCCTCAAACCGACTTTGGACACGCCCTCAATCGTGTGGTCACATGAGATCTTCTCCCAAGTTCATATCAAGAAACGGAGCTAGCACTCAATAGACCGAGATCAGGAAGCGCCTTTTGAATAGGTGTTTGGTCATCATTGGTGTTCACGTGAAGGAAGGGGCTTAGAAGCCAAAGAAGCCAAAAATGACTAGTTGTAACTACCAGAGTATACGAAGAGTTGTGACTATCATAGAAGCCATAGAATCTCAGGATAACGCCCATTAATGATGAATAGATTTAGAATAACTGCCATGGAAGATGAAGAGTTCGTTTGATGATCAAGCAGAGGACTCGATGTGAGAAACACATGCAGAACAGAAAAGAGAGCGTGATTTTTTTATGGTGGTGCATGTGGGAAGGATGAGATGCAGTGCATAATATGAAGGGGAGATCCGTGGCACAGTAAAGAGGATGTAGAGGAAACACAGAGTATAAAAGGCAGAAGAGAAGTTGAACAGCAATGGTGTTGAGCGTAGGAGGAAAAAGAGCAGAGCATAGAAGCTGAACGATGCAAAAGAAGAATAGAGTATAGAAGCTGAAGAAGGTAGAGG
This sequence comes from Picea engelmannii, assembly GCA_009831015.1. NCBI lineage: Eukaryota > Viridiplantae > Streptophyta > Pinopsida > Pinales > Pinaceae > Picea > Picea engelmannii. The sequence goes on along the minus strand of ML829590.1, from coordinate 16,810 downwards.
AGACATGGAGTTGTAACATACCATATCAGAGACAGAGCAAGTAAGTAAAGTTTTGTAAAATTCATTCAATGTGGTAGGGTGGTGCTAGGGAGGATTGTAGTCCTCTAAATTCTAGTTGGTGCTAGAAGATATTCTGGGAGTTGGTGCTTCCATCTAGTGGGTGCTAGAGAAACATGGGAGTTGGTGCTTCCATCTAGTTGGTGCTAGAGAAATCTAGGATTTGGTTCTCTCTACAAGTTGTAGCTTTCTATCAAAGGTTGTAGCCTCATATTTGACTTGGAGCTCAAAGACTGTGATGTACATGAAAGTTGGAGCTTGATTGACATCCTAAGAAAAAAGAGGTGTTCACCCTTATGGGTTTCCTCATGAAAATCAGTGTCTCTGTGTATTCTGTGTGATAGATCAAATATTGTATATATATGCATGTTAAGTTACCAGCGACACATTAAATAATAATCTAAAATGGATCAGAAAATAAAAGGAAAAGTTTCAAGCTTATATACATAATTGATTCACCCCCCCCCCTCTCAGTTATATTTCCAACAAGATCTTATGGGGTGAATACTTGTTTGGCGGTGTCATTAAGGTTTCTAAAATGTCTTTTGAAACTTTCCACTCAACAATARCATAACATTGTTATATTTTTGGTTTACTCCAAAAGTGTTTTCACCTTTCTAGGAGAGAAATGYAGAYGTATGGATGGATCGCTTTRGGTKGATGYTTGACTTTGGTTAGATAACTAGCATGATTCCCTTACCAAGGAGGTCATTACCCCAATTTTCATTATGACTAACCTATTGTGTGCACAAAATGAGGAAGTCAATTTCTCAATTAATGGATGTACCAACCTAAGAGGAGGAGCAATGGGAACTTGGAGGAGGGCCTTAGACCCTGGATATGCCTTGGAGTTTGGAAACTTGACTTGAGGACACTTGGGTTGAGGACCATACTTCATGGATGTTGGTGATGGACCTAGACACATATGTTGAGGAGAATTGTATATTTATGACCACATTGGCATACATGTTGAAGAGTGTTGGGAAGAGGAGGACATGTGGCACATAGTTAGAGGAGGAGACCTTTTCATATGGATACTTTGATAATAGACCGCCATGGAAGAGGGAGAAATGGACTAATGGCATGTTGGAGAGAACACCATCTTGGAGGAGGGGCATGGATCCCAAGGAGAATCATTAATGGAGAGTGTTTTACCTTAAGGGTTGGATAAACCCTTGTGTGACACTTCTGTATTTTTGTATTGTACAGCACGCCATGTGGGGTTGCCTTGTTGGTTCTTGTATGGACACATGTCCTTATTTTTTGTTAGCCTCCCTCACCTATTGTATATATAAAGGGAGGAGAGATCTCTTGTAATGATTGTCATCAGTGTACTATATTCTTTGTATTATCTTGGAGAAGTCTTCTATGGAGTAAGATGCTAGGGTTGATGAGGAAAATTTAGGAGCATGATATGTCCTTGTTTTATGTTATCATCCCTCACCTATTGTATATATAAAGGGAGGATAAATATCTTGTAATCATTGTCATCATTGTACTATATTCTTTGTATTGTCTTGGAGAAGTCTTGTATGGAGAAAGATGTCAAGGTTCATAAGAAAACCCTAGGAGAATGAGGTTAGAGTTCATGAGGAAGCCCTAGGAGAAGACAAGGAGAGAGAGAGGGAGAGAGACATATTGGATTTTCTTGGAGATATCTCTCTTGTGTGATGTTAGGGTTTGTTCCATGCATGTAAACCCTAGATAAGAAAATGATGTTGGGGATGATGGTGGTTATTGTGGATCTTGTTGTAACACTAGGGCTTCTACCCTAGTAGAATACATGGAGAGTGGAGCTAATGCCTTGCATTTTTTTGAATCATTTTTCCTATATGATGTGAGTCTAGGGAAAGATAAAGGAGATACTAGCTTGATGAGTCTTGATTTTGGCATGATTCATTGTTTAGAAGAAAACTTCATTGTTGTGTTATTGATGTTCCATGGAGGTCTTGGTGCTTGTGATGATGTAAGAATTGAAAACATAGCGTTTGAGGACTCAAAACCTAGGATGGACATGTATATTTAGAGGCTAGCACTAAATATTTATTTCCATGTACTTAGGTGATGCAATATGGATAGGGTTTTTTAACCATAAGGAAGACAACAATACTAGTGCATAGAGCTTTTGCGATACAAGTTTGTTTTATGTTCCAAGGAGGACTTGCCAATGTTGAAGTTGTTAATGTTTATGCCATTATTATAGTTCTTTGCATTTCAATAGATAATAGCAACATAAGAACAAGATCACTGAGAAATACACATTCACAAGAGACACAACATTTATCCTGGGAAACCCTCTAGAGGAAGAAAACCCAGCAAAACTTCCTTAATATAGATAGCCAATACAATGCCAAGAGATCTCTACGCTAAAACATAAATTCCTCTCCAAGATATGCGCCACTCTCTCTCTCCTTTTCTGGTAACAGATCAGAACTTGTCTCTCAAACTGAGCAAGTGATTTATGTCCAAGTGAGGCGCTAGACTCCTTTATTTATACAATTATGGAACGTGTGAAGTGTCTCTTCACTGGCAAGGTCGAATTCTTAATCTAGGTGGGTAAACCCACCTTTATTATATTTCTGGGTCTCTTAATTAACTGTTGGGGGCGACTTCTTATTATGCCTATTACAATTGTCTTTTGACCAATCCACAAAAGGGGATTTGGTCCTATTACAATATCCGACATGATCAATCCACAATGGGGATTCATCCTATGAATAAAATATCAATAATAATAAGAATACTATTTGCAGTTACATTATTTCAACACTCCCCTTTAACAAGAAGGGTATTCTTCAGCAGCATCATGCGAGAGAGAGAGAGGACAGCATCATCAACATCATCAGGTGGGAGGACATCATCATCAATATCATCTTGGTTGGCGTATCTATAAATCATTGGAAGTTTTCTTCATCGGTAGCATCGTCATTCTCGAAAGAATTCCATCATCATCTACATCAATATGTATCAGTATAAAAAATGATACCTCATCACAACACTAGGCTAGCCCATCACAGTACTAGACTGGCCCATCACAGTACTAGACTGGCTCTATGTCACAGTTGTTAAGTTGGTAGCTCAGTGCAAGTCACATATTGCTTTACATCTAACAACTAGGTCAGAAGCAAGGTATACATCATCTTTCTTTACGTCTAACAACTGGGTCAAAAGCAAGGAACACATCACACACATCATCTTGTTTTACATCTAACAACAAGGTAAGAAGCAAGGAATCATCTTGCTTTATGTCTAACAGCGAGGTCAGAAGCAAGGAATCATCTTGCTTTACATCTAACAACGAGGTCAGAGGCAAGGAACACACACATCATCTTGCTTTACGTCTAACAGCGAGGTCAGAAGCAAGGAATCATCTTGCTTTACGTCTAACAACGAGGTTAGAAGCAAGGAACACACACATCATCTTACTTTACGTCTAACAGTGAGGTCAAAAGCAAGGAATCATCTTGTTTTACATCTAAGAGGGAGGTCAGAAGAAAGGAATCATCTTGCTTTATGTCTAACAGCGAGGTCAGAAGCAAGGAACACACACATCATCTTGCTTTACGTCTAACAGCGAGGTCAGAAGCAAGTAATCATCTTGCTTTACATCTAACAGCGAGGTTAGAAGCAAGTAATCATCTTGCTTTACGTCTAACAGCGAGGTCAGAAGCAAGGAATCATATATACTCCCCCTTTCAAGGAGGGTCCTTTTGGACTATACCAAGCTTATCTTGAAAGTGTTCAAACTTTACACGAGATAGAGGTTTGGTCAACACATCAGCAACATGTTCATCTGTGCTAACATACAGGAGCTTCAAGGCTCCTCTCTACACCATGTCATGGATGTAATGATAGTGAATCTCTATGTGCTTCGACCTATCATGGAATACAGGATTCTCTGTCATCTTTATGCAGCTCTGGTTGTCACATAGGATCGTGGTTGCTTCCATCTCTAGGTCAAATAGATCGGTCAGAAAATTTCGAATCCATATAGCTTTGCAGCTAGTAGAACATATGGAAATGTACTATGTTTCCACTATGCTGAGGGAAATACTGGATTGCTTCCTACTCTGCCACGAAATCATGGCTTATCCCAAACTAAAACAGCATCTGGAAGTGCTTTTTTTGTCAGCAAAGATTCCTGCCCAATCTGAATCAATGTATCCACTCAATGTGAAATTATGATCTTCGTCATAACTGAGACCATAATTTATCGTACCTTTAAGGTACCTCATCACCTATTTTGCAGCCACTAGATGAACACGTCTGGGCTCTACCAGAAACTAACTCAAGGTGTTCACGGCAAAACAAATGTTTGGTATGGTGTTCATCGGGTACATCAGTGATCCAATAATCTGTCTGTACAGTGTGGCATCAATCAAATCTGACGAAGTATCGACCAACAGCTTCAGCTTCCCTTCCATGGGTGTATTCATGGGTTTGCATTCCAACATGTCGAATTTCTTTAAGATCTCGACCGTGTACTTCCCTTGGTTAAGGAAGATCCTCTCTGGACTCTGCCATACCTCAAGACCTAAGAAATAATGCATTAGGCCAAGGTCTTTCATTTCAAGTTCTGAAGTGAGTCTCTTCTTATATTCGGTGATGAGATTTTCTTCTCTAGTTAAGAATAAGTCATCCACATACAACAGTAGTATTATTGGCTCATCGTTCATAATTTTGAAGTAGAGATTTGAATCGGCTTTACTCTTGGTAAAGCCCAAGCTCGTCAAGAAACTGTATATACAGCCATACCAAGCTCTAGGATCTTGCTTCAATCCGTATAAGGCTTTCTTCAATCTGCAGACATGAGACCTCCTATCTTCAACCTCAAATTCTTGGGGTTGCTCTATATACACTTCCTCTTCGATGACACCATTTAGGAAAGCTGTCTTTACATCCATCTGGTGCAACTTCCACTTCATCTTAACTGCAAGAGCTATGATGGTCCTGATCGAATTGTATCTGGCCACAGGAGTGAATGTCTCTTCATAGTCAATGCCTTCCTTCTGGGAAAATCCACGAGTGACAAATCTTGCTTTATACTTCTCAATACTTCCATCAACAGCATGTTTTATTTTGAAGATCCATTTTGATGATACCACATCCTTACTTTTTGGTCTGGGAACTATTTCCCATACATTGTTCTTTATTATGGATTGGTATTCCTCTTGTCATGGCATCTACCCATTCCTTCTTTTGAATGGCTTCTTCAAAGCAAGTAGGCTCCTCATCTAGGATATCACACATCAAAGCCGTGTAACTGGAGAATGGCTTTCGTCTTTTCACCTGTCTCGAGGTTCCTTTTGGAACACCATACTTCTCTCCATCTTGAATAAGCTCTCTTGCCCAAGCAGGCTTTCTTTTATGAGAGAAGGTCGTTTGAAGAGGTTCTTGAACTTCTGTTATATCATGGTCTTCAAGAGGTTCCTCATCAGGGGAATTTACGACTTCCCTCTCTGGTTCTGTAGCTCTGGGAACCTCCCTCATTGCAGTATTGGGGATTACAGATTCCTCTTCATATACCTCTTCAAGCTGGCATATTTTAGATTTCTTGAGTGTTGCATATTCATAAAAGGTCACATCCCTGCTGATCTCAATGTGATGTTGACCTGGTATATAGATTCTGAAGGCCTTGGAGACCTTCACAGTATCCCACAAATATTCCCTTCTTTCCTGAAGGGTCCAGCTTGTTTCTCTTTTCTTTAGGTATATGAATAAACACTGGATAGCCAAATATTTTGAGATGGCTTACCTCTGGCTTCTTTCTAATGAACATCTCTTCTGGTGTCTTGAGCTCAAGTGCATTATGGGATAATCAGTTCTGCACATAAACAGTTGCCATCACTGCTTCTTCCCATAAGCACATAGGAAGATCTTTATCATGGATCATAGTCTTCACAGCTTCCAGTATGGTTCTGTTCTTCCGTTCAGCTACACCGTTTTGTTGGGGATCTTGATCCCAACATCTTTGCAGAAGTTCACGCACTCTTTTTGAGGTATATTCTCCTCCATTATCTAACCTGAGTATCTTAATCTTCCTTACAAAAGGGTTCTCTATCAAGGCTTTGAATTCCTTGATCTTGTTGAACACTTCAAATATATCCAGGTCTTTTACGAGAATAATCATTAATGAATGATACATAGTATACATACCCATTAATGGAGGATGATGGAACTAGGCCACATACATCTGAATGAATGAGTTATAGGACCCCTTCTGCCTTGTCGTCCCTCTTCAAAAACAGGTTCTTGATGTTCTTCCCTTGTGCACATCCATTGCATATGTCTTCATGATCACCTTTGAGTTTTGGTAAACCTGTGACCATTTTGCATATGTATGGTAATGCCTTGTAGCTAATCTTCTATGCCAAGATTCTTCAATGGCGTGGGTCATGGAAGCTTTTGAGTAACCCTTTAGCTTATGCAAGCTACCTTCTTCTCTTCCAATGATGATGTCTTCATCTATGGTCTCTTCTTTATCGTGTTTCCTTCTACAACCTTCACCATAGCTTCCTCGGGGTTATTACATGTGACCTGGAGCAAGGTCAGCGAAACAACAAGCAAGAGTAATATCCCTCTGATAATATAAAGCAATAGCATGAACAATCATCCTAGTAGCTCCTATAGAGCTATCACTTATAATTTATCTGAAGCAAAGATTAAAGGTAAGGAATACGATATGAAATGAGGTCAACACTCTCATAGTGTTGTGACCAAGCATTCTTCCATGGCAACATAGAACTAACACACAAGGTTTCTCCTAGAGGAGGTGTCAGTTGTATCAGGCAAAATGTATACCTCTATATGATCACATGCTATCAAGTATAATACTTTACGACGACTGCTATCTCAACTATAGTCATTAGCTTGTCATGTGTACCTTTGAATCTTATTAATCTTGATTAGTCAAACCTGGAGCCTTGTCCTCAAGAATGAGTGCTAGCTTTTCTACCAGGTCTCCTTCACTCAAGTGACGAGTGCTTTCTTCAACCTGTCTGTTGTACTAAGACAATACGTTATCTTGACATAAGGTTAGGTTAGAGGATAAGCTTTATGATCGACTTTTAATCCTTCTAATAATTTGATCATAGCTTCAACATGCAACACTGATCAAGATAATGTTATGACAAATAGATGTATATCAGAATAATCACACCTGGGTTGCATCATTCCTCTGAATGTGTTGGATCTTGAGATCCTTCTGGATCTATGGCAAGAGATCCCTTCTCCTGCAAATACTCTTTAGGGTTTAACCATTAAACATATGTAAGTACATACCTCTGATAGCGTTTGTAGGTAGTGGCTCCATCTGGTAACAGCGGTAATCATTACCAACTCTTAAGAAAACTTCAAGGGTGATTGCAACTGGTTTCAAGGTTGCAACTACAACTAGTACTGCAACTACAACTAGTTCTGAGACTGCAATTGTGACTACAACTTAGGGTTTTATGAGAAAACCCTAATTTTTCAAACTTCAAATTTTGAAATTCTGATCCAAGGAGTAGATGCGCTAAATTGAGGCGAGTATGCTGGTGTAGTCAGAATTTTGAAAATCCAACTTTTACCCCCTCAAATTTGATCTACGGATTTCTGGACTGGTGCTTCTGGTTTTCTGGTACTCTGGTACTCTGGTACTTCTGGTACTCTGGTTTTCTGGTTTTCTAGTACTTTGTGAAACTAGGATTTCACTTTTCGGGAGATCTAGCCACTGAAAATGTGTGCTGACGATGCCAAATTGATCCTTAGGGGAGGGCGCAAATTTCTAGATAGTTTTAGGGATGAAAAGATTCACTTTTGAAAAACCCTAATTTGCAGGTACTGCAACAGTGACGTTTTTCCTCTTGCAAAATATGCTTCCTTCAGGTTGGCTCTAATACCATGTTAATGTTTATGACATTATTATAGTTCTTTGCATTTCAATAGAAAATAGCAACATAAGAACAAGATCACTGAGAAATACACATTCACAAGAGACACAACATTTATCCTGGGAAACCCTCTAGGGGAAGAAAACCCAGCAAAAATTCCTTAATATAGATAGCCAATACAATGCCAAGAGATCTCTATGCTAAA
>ML829589.1:4277-14292 GCA_009831015.1 Picea engelmannii | reverse complement strand
TATCTTTCTTGAATTATTTATGGTGCAAGGTTAAGAACAAAAGGTACAAGATAAAATTTGGTTTCGTTAAGCTCACAAGAATGATCATGAACATCATATGTCTCAGAGGAAGGATCTTGGTGAATATCGGTCATACAAGGAGGTATACCTACAATTTACAATGAAGGATATATAAGGGTAGATCTATGGGATTCATTTAAACATGGTAAGTGAAGACATATTCTTTTGAAAAAATGAGGAAATGACTTGAAGACATTGATAAAACAAAAAATTACTTCTTGAATTAAACTTAAGCTCAAGTACCTTATTTTTCCATACCGCTCTTCCATTTTTTTATTAACAGGTCTCATTCTCCAGTGGAGTCTTTGAATCACATTCGAATCTTGATTGGAGTCTCCATGAAAACTTTAGCTCTGGATTCTTCTGCCAGTGGAATCACCTTCAACTGTGTTTCTGATATGTGGAGTCGCCAGAGTAGAAATACTGCCAATATATGCCTAAGTATATGCTGCTCTTAGACCTTAGAACTCAACCATGTCGTTCTTTCTGAGGAAAAATTTTCAATTTCGTCCCCGACAACGACATTAAAATGTTAGCACTCTATAAATCTATTTGGATGATAAGAAGATGACATAGGTAACTTTTTCAACCAACTTTGAGACCCGAAACTAGCCTTTTGTATCTGGATAGGGCTCTCTCAGGAGACATTGTCTTAGCACGGGATATGGATTTAAATTTGTTGGCTATATTTAATACCTTTGAAATAATAAGTTATATTTATATTGGCACAGGAGAGTAAGACCTTGTGCTATGGAGTTGATTCGAAAAAACGATAGAAACAAATGACTCAGTGATTGAACTTTGAGAGGATAAAGGATAAGAAAGCAACAATATTCAGTGCAAACTAGTAATGTGTGGCAGAGAGAAATTACAGGAAGTAACTCGTAGCACCATTGCGGGTGAATTCAGAGTTAACTTTTAGAAGAAAAACATTTTGTCTAAATGGCACGAACAAGGGGCCCTACATAGCGAATCCACTGGTTCAAAAATTCATTCCGAATTAGATAGAAAAATATATGAATAAAGATAACAGGAAGAACATACGCAAGAAAGGGAAAACAATACAACCAATTGCTACAATTAGAATCTTTTCATTAAAGTTACAGGACTTTTGCCTTAAGTTTCGGTCGAACTCAAATTACTTATAATAGCTACTATCTATACCAATTTTTCCAACCAACCTAGTTTACATGAAAATCATCCCCATATATAGAAAACTAAATTCACCCTTGGTTTCTATGGTCAAACTACTTCCTCCTAGAATCATGGATCTGTTTTCTTTGAAAGAGAACAATAACTTCAACAGATTCATTAAAAATAGAGAACCCAACTTTGCCAAATCATAATCGTAACCGAAATATTTTACAATCATTGATCATGATAATAATTAGACCATATGGTTGTTATGAGTCATCATGTGCACTACTGGACATTCTGTTACCCTTGCACAACAAGTATGCTATGCAACAATAACTTACAGCAAAAAAAACGTAGTGGATTGCGCAACGAACTAGGAAAATAGGCGTTAAATATGACATCATATATCACTAATAAAAAACTTTTTTCTCAAAATGAGAGATATTTTTGTATTTAAGATCGTTATAAATAAAAAAATCTCTTGGTTTCTTGATATTCATCTCCATCTGGCCGGAGTACGTGTCGCCAAAACATGTCTCAGATAGGAAATCATGAAAAATGAAAAATATGGCTTAAATATTCCTTCGAATATCCCAATCTGTGATAGATTTTTCAAATATGAGAGAGGTTTTTATTATTTGGTTTTTCCTAAACAAAAACCTCTTGGGGATTTTAAAAATTCCTCTCCAGTTGGTTAGAAATTGATCTTTAAGTTGACCACTAAACCAGTCATTTGCGCAGTGCGACTTGTAACCTGTGTGCAGGAAAATCCACTGCGTGATGCAATCCACTACGCGATGAAATCCAATGCGTGATGCCATCCTATGCGTGAAAATATCCTATGCATGACAACATCCCATGCGCGACAACCCATTTCATGATGAAATCCACTAGACGATGACATCCTGTGCATGACAACATGCACCGCGCGACGAAATCCACTACACGATGACATCCACTGCACGAACAAATCCACTACGTGATGAAATCCACTGCATAATGAAATCCACTGTGCGACAAAATCCATTGTGTGGTGAAATACACCGCGCAACAAAATCCTTTGCATGGTGAAGTTCTTTGTGCAGTGCATAGCAAATTTGGCAGCGCACAGTTGCAAATGGAAATGGAAATAATAAATGATAATATTTGTTTTTAAATTGAACCTTGGAGATGTTAGATGATGTCAAGAATAAAAATGATATGGGTGCTAACATGCATGACTTTGCAAATTGTTGCAAAACTCTAACCTTAGCTATGAAAATCATGGTGCTAACAGAGTCCATCTTTGGTACTGGAGAAAATGTCTCATCATAATCAATCCCATGGACTTGCTGAAATCATTTAAAAACCGATGTTTCCTTGTACCTTCTCACTTGCCCATTTTCTTCCTTCTTGGTCATGTAGACCCATTTACATCTACAATATTTTGATTTGATGGAATCAGATCCAAGTCCCATGTTTGGTTCTCGATGAGGGAGTTATACGCCTCAATCATAGATGCTTCCCAGAAGGGATTCCATTTAGCCTTTGCATAGGTCTGACAGTACGAAGATAGAACCATGTAGCAATGCATGGGAATTATTGTTTTATAGTTGTAATTGCATGTGGTGGTTCCTCAAACTAGGATCTCTTCTTCCTTGGATCCACATGATTTCCCACAATGTCTCCTACTACATGTAGGGTGGACTATGCCTACTTGGGAAAACAATTGATCCAGATTATTTTTGAGAAAGAAATGAAAGAAAATATACTACAATGAAATACACATAAATATTTCCAGAAACAAAGAAATACAATAATACACAATTTCTATTAATGAAAAAAATGTATAGAGACTGTAAAAATATAGAGTAAAAGACCCACTAGAATGGTGGAATCTTATCTCTAAGAAGAGATGTGATAGCTACTCACATTTGCAAGAAGATGATCGTTACTATGAGGCTCTAAGGACCTTTTTACCATAAGGAAAATAAAAAATACTAACCCTGAAAGACGAAAAATCAAAAGGTTTGCGGGCCCTGATGGGGGTAGTTGATAAGTTAACTTCCCGGGGGCATAACTTTTGCACACGATCTCTGTTTGGGGTGCTTGATACCTCGTTAGAAAGATCTATATGAGGAATATAGTTTTTGGGTGAAGAACATTGAAAGAATTTGCATGTTTCTCCCTGTTTTCCCAAAAAATGTTGTTTAGGGCCTCAAAACAGCTCCGAAAGTTCAGGAACCGAAAAACTGCTAAAAATAGTAAATTACCAAAATTTCCAAAAGATTGTTTTGATCTAGTTGGAAAATGTGGGTGGCCACTGACATCCACCTAGATCAATCCACCCTCTTTAGGAAGCAATGGTCTCCATTGCGTTGAGTGCCCAGGGGAGGGGGAAGAGCCTTTGCTGACTCTACATCTTGATGAGCTACTTGTCTTGTTGGAGAAGTTGCGCTTCTTAGATTTTTGAAGGCTGCCATGAACATGTGGCTTGAAGGGTTGGACCTTTTTAAATAGTATGGCTACATGGGATTCTTGTGTGCAGAAGGAATCTTTACACTTTGTTGCAATCTTGTCGACCTGCTTCTGTTGGATAGAATGTGCTTGGGCTGAGGCTGTAGTGGTTACAATATCCTTCTGTTCACCTTTTGAACAAATCGTGAAGAAGCTAAATTTTTTAGTATGAGATATTACCTTGCAACACTATTTAGGTGGAACAATAATTGGAACTACTTCTGGTAATCTGTAGAGATGACCCCCCAAAGAAACAATGACACTGCGAGGTCGAGACTCATAAACAACATGGCATTTCAACATATATGGCTGGACCAAGAGAACATCATAGGCTTCCAGTAGGGAAACATCACATAATACCTCATCCTTGAAGGGTTGGTTGCCATATGACAATTGACACTGTTGGCTGACAGAAAGATCTCATCCTTGGTGAAGCCACATAATGTTGTATGTTTGTGGGTGTGGTGTTGTCGACAATCCAAATTGTTTAACGACCTTTGTTGAGATGAGGTTCTTCTGGCTTCCGCTATCAAAAATAAAATGCAATGGGGTCCCCTTCACCCACATCTGTGAATGAAAAAAGTGCTCCCCCTCTGCTGGATATGTTGGTTCTTCTAGTTGAATTGTTGCAGTCATGACAATAGCAATGGGGTCTACGTCAATGATCTGTCTTTTACCAGTATTCTTAGATTTAGAATCTGAATCAGGGTTTGACTCCTTGTCTTTGATCTCAGCCACCAATGAATGGTTTGAGAGACATTAATCGGTGTTGTGACAGGGGCTTTTGTGGAAATCACACCATTTTTCAGTGTCCTTCTTTGTCTTCCCATGACCCTTATTTTCCTGTGGCTTAGAATGGTTTTCAGGAAGTTGTTTGTTAGGGTCGTCTTTATCATACTTTGGTTGTTGTGGATTTGGAAATCCAAACTCTCATTTTTTCTGGTGCTTAAACTTCTGCTCGATTTTAATAGCATATCGATAAGTAGAACTGAGTGATGAGATGTCCAAAAAATCCATTTCAGTTTGGTTGTATCTGTGTAGAGCCCCACTGTATTTTAGAACAAAATTTTGTTCATAGTCCTTGATACCCATCTTGGTGTGCAAGGTATGGAAATTATTGGTGAACTCCAAAACTTCTTGGCCCCTCTCTTGCTGCAGTGTGGTCCATCTCATGTATTGGTCCTCATAGTTTCCAATAGGGTAATATTGTTCCTTTACCACATCCACAAAAAAATCCCAAGAGGGCTCGGCCCCATATATTCCAGACTCCTATGTGGAACTATTCTCATGGTAAGTTTCCCACCAATGTTTGACATGGGGGAGAGCTTTAAGGAGTGTGAAGGTGATCTTTTCTCTGTTGGGAAAATTGTGAACAGAGAAATAACCTTCTAGCATATTTAACCATCTGTCTAGGGATTCTGCATCTATTTGTCCTTCAAATATAGGAATATCAAAATTAACTTGTACCTTGAAAGGTGAGGTGCCTCCAAAGTGGCTGCTTGATGACGATGGGCCTGATGCCATCCACAGGTGTTGAAGGATGTGGGAAAAATTCTCCATCATTTCGTCCCTCTGTCGTGTGAGAGCTTGCTCAAGCAACATATTGATATAATCGTCTTCTCTATTGTTTTTCTTTTCTTCCACCATTGAGGGTTTCTTGGGTGTGGGAGAGCGATTTTCCTCAAGAGAGACAAGCTCGAGACCCAACTTGCTATACTCAGACCTCATGGGGGAAATGCACTGAAAAACAATCAAGAGTAGCCTGCTCTGATACCATTGATCCGAATTATTTTTGAGAATGAAATGAAAGTAGAGATACTACAATGAAATACACATAAATATTGCCAGAAATAGATAAACATAGTAATACATGATTTCTATTAATGAAATAAATATACAAAGACTATAAAAATACAGAGTGAAAGACTCGCTAGAATCGTGGCAACTTATCTCTGAGAAGAGATGTGACAGCTACTCACATTCGCAAGAAGACGATCATTACAATGAGGCTCTAAGGGGATTTTTACCATAAGGAAAATCCAAAACCCTAACCCCGGAAGATGAAAATCCAAGAGGTTTGCGGGCCCTAATGGGGGTAGTTGATACGTCATTTTCCTGGGGGCGTAACTTTTTCATACGATCTTCGTTTGGGGCACTCAATACCTCGTTAGAAAGATCTACCTGAGGAATACAATTTTTGTGTGAGCAACATCATAGGAACTACCATGTTGCTCCCCGTTTTCCCAAAAAACGTAGTTTAGGGCCTCAAAATGGCTCTGGAAGTTTAGGACCCAAAAAATTGCTAAAAATAGTAAATTACCGAAATTACCAGAATTTTTTTTTGAGCCAGTTGGAAAAGGTGGGTGGCCATTGAAATCCACCTGGATCAACGACGTGGCTCATCATTTTCATGATTAACATATTATGAATCTGATTTAGAAATGAGATCTGAAATCTAATGTGAAGGGCAGGAGACATCATCTCGAATGTCTGGAACAAGAGGATGTGAAAAAGTCTCTACATGTGGCTCCTGAGATGCGTGAATGTGACTTTCTTCAAAACGGGCACTCCTCTCAATGATGAAATTGTTCATTAAGGGATATATAAACATATAACCCTTCACACTTATAGGATATCCAATGAATATGCATGTTGATCTCTAAGGATATAATGCCATCCTCTTTTCAAAGGGTACATGGGCCCATGCACATGACACAAAGATTCAAAAGTAGGTGACTTCTAGCTTGATGTCACTCCAGGCCTCAAAAGGTTTCATGTAATTCATATATCTATGAGGATATATGTTCTATATGTAATTAGCATAGTTAATAAATTCAACCCAAAGCATGGAGGGAAGGAACCTTACATGCAACATGCAATTGGCCATCTCTTTGAGAGATCGGTTCTTCCTTTCAACTACCCCATTTTGTTTCGGAGTGTATGGAACGATATGATGTAACTGTATACCTACCTCATCACAAATATGTTTTATATCCTTTTTTACATACTCCCCCCATTATCTATGTGGAGGATATTGATCATCTTCCCAGACTATGTCTTTGTAAGCACTTTGAAATCTTTGAGATGCTAAAAATTTCAGACTTTTGACAGAATAATATACCCAAGCGTGCCTTTAGTAATCATAAATAAATGTCAACATGTACCTTTCCTTGTTGATGGAAGGATGAGGAAAATGACCCATGAGGTCATTGTGGACAATCTCTAAGGGAGAGGCGGCCCTTCAAGCCTTCCCCTTCTCAAATTTCTCTTGAGGATGTTTGCCAAGAATGCATCCTTGACAAACTCCTTTAGAAAAATATATATCAGGCAAGCCTTTGAACATTTCCTATTTGTTGATTTGTTGCATGTACACTAAATTTAGATGACCAAATATCTCATGCCAGAGTCTGCTATCATCATTGGCATGAGTTAGTAGTAATGTGGAATCATATTTAGTAATAAACTTAGAAAAGGTGTACAATCGAGACCAATGATTTACCTCACCAAAAAAAATCTTGGAGTTGTCACGCATGTCATGTATGGTCATGGAATTCGGTGTGAATTCCACCCTTTTTTGTGCCTATATGTGTTGAAATAATGTAACTGCGAAGAGTATTATTATTATTGTTGTTATTTTATTCATTGGATTAATCCCCATTGTGGATTAATCATGTCGCTAATTGTATTAGGACCAAATCTCCTTTTGCGGATTGGTCATCGGACAATTGTAATAGGCAGAATAAGAAGTCGGCCCCAACAGTTATTATTGAGACCCAAAATTAAATTAAAGGTGGGTTTACCCACCCAGAGTGAGAGGTCGGCCCTGCCAGTGAAACCCTTTCACACGTGCCAGTCTTGTATATATAGGGAGGCTAGCGCCTCACTTTATCACACAACTTACTTGCTCATTCTCTTATGAGGCAAGATCCAATTACTAGTTGGAGAGAGGGAGAAGAGTGGCACATCTTTTGGAGAGGACTATCTGTATTGGTTTGAGTTATCTCTTAAACATTGTATTGGAAATTTATGATAAGAAAGTTTTTGCTGGGTTTTCTTCCCCTAGAGGGTTTCCCAGGATAAATGTTGTGTCTCTTGTGAATGTGTATTTCTCAGTGATCTTGTTCTTATGTTTCTCTTATCTATTGAAATTCAAAGAACTATAATAATGGCATAAAAATTAACATGGTTTCAGAGCCAACCTGAAGGAAACACAATTTGCAAGAGGAAAAACGTCACTGTTATCATACCCAAAAATCAGGGTTTTGCAAAAGTGAATCTTTTCAGCTCCCTAACCACCTAGAAAGTTGTGCCCTCCCCCAAGGATCATTTTTGCACTTAGAGCGCACCTTTTCAGTGGCTGGATCTCCTGGAAAGTGAAACCCTAGTTTCGCAAAAGCATCAGAAGTACCAGAAAACTAGTACCAGAAGTACCAGAAGCATGAGTCCGGAAATCCACAAATCAGATTTGACGGGGTAAAAGTTGGATTTTCTCAGATCCAAGTACACCAAGCTACTCGCCTTAGCCAAGTGCACCTCCTGGTAAGGTCAAAAATTGATTTTAAGCATTTTCATTTTTTGGTCATTTTCGTAGCCTCAAGTACAAGATGTTTGCAAGAACAAAGATTGTTGAGAAACTGGAAGGCATAAACAACTTATGTTCTTGGAAGTATAGGATTGCTCTAATCCTTGCAGAGAATGACCTAGAAAAATTTATCAAAGAAAAAGTGGAAGAACCTGAAGATGTCATAGAGAAAGAGAACCATCAGAAGAACTCAATCAGGGCTCAAAGAATCATTGCAGATTAAATCAAAGACCACTTGATCCCGTATGTATCTTCCAAGAAAACTATGAAGGAAATTTTTGAATCTCTAAGAAAAATATATGAAGGAAAGAATATCAATCAAAAGATGAATCTAAGATCTCAATTGAAGAATACCAAGATGCAGAAAGGAGAAATGATTCAAGAATATTTTTCCCAAATCTCAGAAATAAAAGAATGGTTAAAAGATATTGGAGACACCATCGACGAAGATGAATTTATAATAACAACCCTAAATGGTCTCACAAGACCTTGGGATGCTTTCATCCAGTCAATATGTGCCATAAAGGAGAAACTATAGTTTGAGAGCCTATGGGAAGAATGCATCCAAGAAGAGACAAGGGTAGCCAACCATGAAGCACTACTAGCAAGGGATGATGATCAATCCCTAGCTATTCATACAAAAGGACAAAGGAAGAAACCCTACCTCAAAAGGGAAACTCATAGAGAACCTCAACCATCAAACAAATTCAACAACCAAGAATCTCATCCAAGAAATTTTTAGAAGAAAGGACAATGCAAGGGACGAGATCTCTCATCTATACAATGTTATCATTGTGATAAGATGGGACACAAGGAAAATAATTGTCCAGTTAGAAGAGAATAATACAAGAGGAAGCACAAAAGGCAACATGCTCACATAGCCGAAGATGAAGAACCACCTATGAAGATGATTAAGGACCATGTCTTGATCTCATCTCTCTCAGGATCTGTATCACCTGGAGAGGACACATGACTCATTGATAGCAATGCATCAAAAAATATGACAAGTAAGAAAAATACTGTCTTGTATTTTAGAAAAGAAGTTTTCTCAGAAAGTGACTCTTAGAGATGATTATCAATATCCCATCAAGGGAATAAGAGAATCAAACTACAAGCTAGAGTCAGAAAAATCAATAACAATGAAGGACGTACTCTATGTACCTGGCTTAAAGAAGAACTTACTCTCCATATCAAATTTAGACAAGAAAGGCTATAGAGTTTCCTTCATAGATGGAGAAGTTCTTATGTGGGCTAAAGGAGAAACCTTAAATGAAGCAATCGTCATCAGACGTGAAGAAAATAGCTTATATAAGCTGAAGGGTCACCCAGAAACTGCCATGTCCCATGCCATCGAAAACTCATGCAAACTTTGGCATAGAATATTGGCCCACATCAACTACAAGGTGCTACCATACATATGCAAAGCTGTCACAGGTTTACCAGAACTCAAAGTTGATCAGGAAGGCATATGCAATGGATGTGCGCAAGAGAAGAACATTATGAACCTTTTTCCAAAGAGGGACAACAAAGGAGAAGGAGTATTAGAACTCATTCATTCAGACATGTGTGTCCCAATGCCATCATCCTCCATTAGCGGGTATGTATACTATGTATCATTTATTGATGATTATTCTTGTAAGACCTGGATATATTTCTTAAAATATAAAGATGAAGTATTCAGTAAATTCAAGGAATTCAAAGTCTTGATAGAGAATCCTTATGAAAGAAAGATTAAGATAC
>ML829588.1:55248-68152 GCA_009831015.1 Picea engelmannii | reverse complement strand
TAGGGTGTGTCTCTCAACACCGAAACCGATCAATGGTGGTGGTTTCCTCCAAAAATCCACAAAACAGTAAGGTCGGCTCTCCTCCTCCTCTGGGAACTCTCAACATCAAATCATAACAATGCATAATGAATTAGGTTGCTTTATCCTTCCTTTATAGCTTCCTGAAACCCTAATTCGTTGTTGACCTTTTCCTTCCAAGTGACTTTTACTTTATTTTATTATGCCTTTATTAAATCACTTAATTCATTAATTAATTAACCACTTTACCTCTAAAAAGTGATTTATCCATCCTGATGGCTTCTCCGGCCACTGAAAGTCACTTCTCATCATCTTATCCTGTAGTGCTCTTCCTCCTGATTCCGATGAGCTATTACACTAAGAGGTTTCTCCAAGTAATATGCCCATTATTACCTTCTTAGTGAATTTAATTAAGATATGACCCATAATAACTCAAAATTACGGAAATCGTCGGAATGCAACGAAACCAAAGCCCAGCTGTGCGGAATGGATCCTGATGATGATCGATGCAAGTCAGGCCCAAATAAATCCCTCAATATCTCCTGAACTCTCTGTCACCCCTATCTGGCTACTCGGGTAGGCATGACACTCTGAAATGTTGTAATGTTATAATGTCCCAAGATGGGGACATTACATATTATTGATAGAGAAAAATTGCAGCAGAAAAAGTGCGCCAGGAAAAGTGCGGTAGAAAAAGTGCGGCAGAAAAATTGCAACAGAAAAAGTGCACCCGGAAAACTGCGACAGAAAAAGTGCGGCAGGAAAAAGTGTGTGATTGTTCATTTGTTCATTGTTTATTTACTCTGCAACTATTGGATAATAATGCTACATTGATATAACACTTGCATTTTATGGTGACAAAGGATTAAATTGCTCTATTATTGATTCACCCCCCTCTTAGTAATCCAACAAAAATGACATCGTCTAGTACCCGATATCTATCATCAACCACTTGTCCATCCATCACCTCACAAGCAAATTTGTTTCTAAAGTATTCCACCAACAAATGTGCTTTCCAATCTGTGCCAATGTCCATCATCGAATACCTTGTTGGCCTCCTGGACAAGGCATCTGCTACGATGTTCCTTTTTCCCTTGACATACTCAATGTCAAAGTCAAAGGCTTGGATCTTCGAGACCCACTTATGTTGTCTCTCTCTGAGGTCTTTCTGATCCAGGAAATACTTGAGATTGTTGTGATCGGTCTTCACTACAAATCTACTACCTACCAGATACTGCCTGAATTTGGTTAAGACATGCATGATTGCTAGCATTTCCTTGTCATAAATAGAGTAGAGTCTCTCTGAATCGTTGAGTTTCCTTCTCTCGAACACAATGGAATGACCTCCCTGCATCAAAACTACTCCAATCCCCACCCCTGATGCGTCGCACTCTAAGACGAACGGGCGAGAGAAATCCGGAAGGGCTAGAACAGGGCATGTGCTCATAACCTCCTTCATTTTCTCAAATGTATGTTGTGACTCCTCTATCCAATGAAAAGCACCCTTCTTGGTCAAATCTGTGAGTGGTGCTCCCAACTATGAAAAACCCCTGACGAACCGCCTATAGTAACTGCATAACCCAAAGAATCCCTTCAACTCTGTGAGGTTCTTAGGTGTTGGCCAATCCAAAATGGCCCTGATCTTCTCTTGATGAACCTGTACTCCCTGGTCACTAATGATATGCCCCAAGTACAGTAGTTCTCTCATCCCAAACTCATATTTGGACTCCTTGGAATATAATGATTGTGCATGCATAATGCCTAAGACCTCCTCCAAATGTGTCAGATGCTCATCCCACGTCATGCTGTAAATCAATATGTCATCGAAGAATATCAAAAGGTACTTCCTCAACTGTGCTATGAAGATGTGGTTCATGTAAGACTGGAAAGTGGCAAGTGCATTGGTTAATCCAAACGGCATGACCAAGAACTCGAAATGTCTGAAATGGTATCTGAATGTTGTCTTCTCTATATCCTGCTCCTTGACGCTGATCTGATGATATCCTGACCGCAGATCAATCTTGGTAAAGAAAACTGCCCCGTGTAACTCGTCCATCAACTCATCTATGCGCGGAATGGGGTACATGTTCTTGATCGTTTTCTCGTTGAGAGCTCTGTAATCAATGCACATCCTCAATGTGCCATCCTTCTTCGGTACCAGAATGACTGAAGAAGCAAAAGGACTCGTGTTGGGCCTGATGTGCCCCATCGCAAGCAATTCTTTGATTGCTTTCTCAATATCGTCCTTGAATCTCTTGGGGTGCCTATAGGGCGCGGTGATCATCGTTGTATCCCCTGCCTCCAACTTGATCGTATGCTCAAATCCCTTGTCTGGTGGTCTCCATGGTGGTATCAACCCAAACACTGGCTCATACTGACTCAGAAGCTTCCTGATCAGTGGATGTTAATGCTCTTTGCCCTCTAAATCATATGGAGGGTTATATTCTAAAAGTGATTTAAAAAGGGAAAATTGTTTCATATTATAAAAGAGCCCCCCCTTATCACTTTATCCGAAGCTATGGTAAAAAGACAAAGCGGCAAACATTAAGTTATGTGGGGGTGCATGAGTTAAAGGTAAAAGGGGGGAAAAGTTGTATTTTGAAATGAAATTGTATTATAAAAGGGACCCATTCCCTTTTATTATTATATTCTAATATACCAAGTAAAGAAAAAGGGTTTCCCCTTATCCTAAGTTATGGTGAAAAGTATAATACACCCCCTTTGCTCATGAAAAATCCCAATCAATCTTTATAAAAGGGGGCGGATCTTATTAAAAATGAAAAGCATAAAGCTAACCCCCCTTTTTTACTAACACTTTATTAGAAGCATATACATGATAGAGGGGGTGGATTTATTAAGTGAACCGCCATATATGAAGGGGAGACACCATATTAAAGCAGTCATGGGATAAACTAAGCCACCATATGATTAAAATCAGACGCCACCAAATTAAGAGAGTCGTGAAGCAAATCGGCCCACAATCCAGCCGTTGCACAAATTGCACCATAATTGCGAGCCACTTGGGCATTTTTCAAAGGATAAGAAATGACCATTGGTCAAAGCGTGGAACATGGGCTTCATCCAGGCTTCATCCAATCGATTCCTAAAATTAAAACAGTCCTCAACCGCCAGCTATAAAAGTGGACAATGGTCAAGCAAACTTGGTCGTTGAGGTCAAAAGTGAACAAAACGAGTAAATCAAGTCTCATGGGAGCTACTCGTTCCCTCAACCAAGCTAATCGGTCATATTTTCAAGCAAATGGAGCCTCTTTTACTAGTTGTTGAATGATTGGTCAAGTTACTTGTGGGTAATATTTTATTGTATTAAAAATTGTTGTCATGGTAAAAATATTATTTTGGTCAAATGACTTAGTCTCCGGGATGTGGATGACAAGTCAAACAAATATTTTAATTGGGAAAGGGAAACTAGACATTACAAAGCACAACAAAAAGCTAGTCCCTCATCCCAATTAAGTTGTTGACGAATTGTGAGATCATAATGCCATTTATTTGAACTTTCATTCTCTTGAGTACTTATGGTTGATTATTCTATTCTATCTCTTCTTGGCTTTTGAGTAATAGTGCTTCATAGAAAGGTAGTTGTTTATGCTTGGGTTGATTGCAAGACCAAAAGATTGGTCCATTGGGGGGCTACTTAGTCACATAGAAGAAAGGATATAGGCTTTGTGCCTCATCTCTTCATTTGGTGGTGTAAAGGGGCTAGGATCCAAGTGTTGAACACATCCTTTAGGGGTTATCTTCAACAAGGAGAATAGTTTGCCTCTACACCCATGTCAATCTAGTGGTTGGAGACCTCCTAGACAAAGCTTTCATAGCAAGAGCACAGGAGCAATTGATTCTTTTAGACTAAGGTAGGGCTGATAGTCCATCAACTCCTAACTTGTCCTTTGGTCGAAGATCTAAAGTCAACATAGAGGTGGTTGTGATCGCAATTGACACTTGGAGAAGAAAAGGTAAGGCCCAGAGGTAAGCCTCACTTTCCCTCAACCAAATCTCATTTCCAAAAAATCTAAATTCTTTTCATTTTTTGTTTTATAAAAATATCAAAATACAAAATGATAAATATACTAGCATGTTGTAATTTCACATTTCATGAGCTAGGAACCCTTGGGATTTTGTCTTGGAGTTCCCTTCCCCAAGGGTAATTGTTTCCCCATGGTTCTGTATGCTTTTAATTGAATATTTTAAACAGGGAATGTCAAGATTTGATGCAGGTCTGCAATCATTTACAGCAAGCTTACATCTCATTTTCACCCACTTTACCAAGGTATCTTGCCAAGATAAATCTCCAAGCATTGGTATCAACATTCAATCTTGTGTATGAGAGCTATATATTGTGATGATTTGAATGTTATTTTGTTGTTGTTATAGTCCTATTGTTTGTGTTAAATCAATTGTATATCAGCAGACTTTAAATAATTAACTCCTACCCCTTCACCATAGCCTAGTAGTTAAGACACTAGTCTACTAATCAGTTGGGTGAGGTGTTGTTGTGTGTATTAAAGAAGCATCCCAAACTCTTTTGAGATTGGGAGTTGAGCAGAAACAGGGAAGGATTAGTGTTGCAGTAACATTGGATGCTCATCCTCGTGGTGCCGCCATAGCGTCTCGACGGACCTTGACGAGACCGCTAGTTTGTCCGGTAACAGTTTTTGGCGTCGTTGCCAGGGAACAAGATCATTTGGCCCGATTCTCCAACGACATCAGCTGAGTAAGTTTTCTTTTTTTGTATCTTGGTGAGATTGTTATTTTATTGACTAACTTGCAGGGATCTCATCTCGCGACTCCACTCGAACCAAACATAACAAAAAGGTACATTACAAGAAGCCACTCTCCAAAGTAAGAAGTAAGATATGTATTGGCGACTCCATTGTGGAATTTTTATAGATATTTTTCATCTCAGATTTTCATTTTAGCCTTACTTTGAAATTTTACGAATAAAACATGGAGTACTCCCTCCATGGTTAGCAGAATGTTATACTCCGGTTGACTTTTCAGGTTTGAGGGTTTTTCCCCACGATCATATATATGAGTCGGAAGACTCACCCATCTTCTACGGATATGGGGATTCAGTTGTGAAACATCTTTCTGCATTCATCATATACTGTAAGAAAAAAGACTTCCTTTATGAGGATGTCATGATGAAATATTTCATGATGATTCTTAGAGAGTCTGTACAGATGTGGTATGAAAGTCTTGGCAAAGGCATGTTTACATCTTTTACGGAATTTTTGGAGGCGTTCTGTGCAAGCTGGGATAGTGACTCAAAAAATTGGTTGCCCTTAATCAAAGAAATAGAGAAGTTATATGTTGCATGAAAACCTCTAGAAGAAGACCTAATGACAGATCTTAGTGTGTCATCCTAAGAGGAAAACAGTAATGAAGAGTCTCATCTTATAGAGGATGATAAAGTTATGATTGATATGAAAGAAGATACTTCTAACCGTTCGGATAAAAAAGATGAAGATACTCCTTGATCTACCATCAGGAATCAAGAAACAACTGAAGAATGTGCTTGTGGGAAGTACATGGATGACGATGATATTCAGAAGCCCACCCTCCCTCCTCCAAATGAAAGTACAATTCTGACAGCCTACACTCCTTTCCAATTATTTAATATCCACGATACATCTTTCAATGATTTGAAAGGAGGAAACTTGATGGACAGTTCTTCACCGGATGAAGAATGTAACTGTGAAGAGACTGAGAGTATTGGGGCATTTATCCAGATTGACAAATGCAAATGGGAAACAAGCTATTCTTACTTTGTCGGTGATCCCATTTATTACACAGAAAACAATGAATATGAGATGGCAGAGTTTTGTCCATATGTGCAACCAAAGTACTCCATGATACAACAACAACTACATTTCCAGATGCCGAAAGGGGACTTCCACAGTCACGATACAACAGAAATTATTCAGTCATGGATATCCTTAATCAGTAGCTCTCAAGTGTATAAAGATCCATTTGAAAACGAGAGTTTGAGGGTCGCAGTGGTAGGCAGGTCGTAGCATGTTCAGTTTCAGGCTTATTTCATGATCTTTCAACCTCAGACACCAAAACAGCCAACCATAGCTCACAGGTTCACATGCTCTTATAGTTTTAAGGGGTTTTCTCACTTTGTTTATCAACGTGACTAGATATAGCTAGGAAGGGCAGCAATCTTTATGCAAGTTTCAGCTGGAGCCGTCGTCAAAGCCTCTTTTACCTAATAGTTCGATGAGTAGCACTGATGAATGGTGCAATGCGGAAAATAAGAATGACGAGAACATTAGGCTTGTTGACTTATGGATCGAAGAAGCTTGCAATAGCCCCAGTGAACCATTGAGCTTCTTCGATTCTCTTCTACATGATGAGGATTCCATCACAAACCTGGTCCAAGCTATGAAGGAAGTTCTGATGTATGTTTTTTTCAAGTTTGACATTTCATTATTTTGCTTAGCAACCAAGCACAAAGGTAAGACCCAAGGTAATGATGAATTTATGTGTTGGTTGTATTGGTTATTCGATTTTACTAAACATGTTTTATTTCCTTGATTAGAGTAGGTAGGTTGAATAAGCTCTCTATTATGAGCATTAGTTTAGTTTAGATTGCTCATTGCTATTTCCTTTCAGTTTTGCTTTAATTTTGTTTCCTAGATTAGAGGTATTTTGTTTTGATTTTTTTTTCTAGGAAGGGATAAGACCTCATGTCCTATTCCCTCTCCTAGGATTTAATAAAAATTTTGTGAGATTGTTTCAGGCATACAGGTTGAAATTATGGGATTCTCACATCCTCCCAAGAAGAGTGCGTGTCTCGCAGTTGGAGCCAATTGTTACCTCTTGGAGGGGTACCCTATGATTTTTCACTTGGCTACACCATTGTAAGCCCAGGATGATGCAAGTCAAAAGCCTTGTAGACCATGTGGATGCTTTTGTATCTGATGTCCTACGCCTTTGTGGTCGGCCATGCTTGGTCTCTCTAGTCCCCACCCTCAATTCCTTTTGTCCTGGATAGGATTGGAGGCCTTGGGATGGATCTAGTGGGACACATGGTTTATGGGAGCCAGGTTCTTTGTAGGGGTGATTGCACTGTGTAAGGCTAGTCCAGCCCATCATCTTGTGCACCTATGTCAATTTCCCACATGGTCATGTGTTTAGAGTTTGTATGCATCTCTTGGCCTTGGTGCATTTATTCATTCACAGTTCTCAACATGGTAGTCTCACAATTCGCTGCATCACATTTTCTCAGGCTGTCACAAATCTCGATGAAGGGGTCTTGGGGCTGAAAATACAACAAGGGCTCAGATTGACCGTCATGATGTGTACTTGACATGTCACGCGAGTATGTTTATGGGTAAAAGTGGCATTGGAAGGCCATTCCATGGCATGCAAGGATAAATTTAGTGGCAAAGATGAAGTAAATCTCATTCTGGACAAAAACCATGTGGCAGAATTTGTCAAGGCAATAGTAATTACGTGGATTCGCAAAACCTGGCAAAGGGGGAAATTAAAAAATCATATTGAGGGTTATACTTTAAAAGTCATTTAAAAGGGAAAATGGTTTCATATTATAATAGGGCCCTCCCTTATCACTTTATCCCAAGCTATGGTAAAAAGACAAAGGAGTAAACATTATGTTATGTGGGGGCACATGAGTTAAAGGTAAAAGGGGGGACAACTTGTATTTTGAAATGAAATTATATTATAAAAGGGGCACATTCCCTTTGATTATTATATTCTAATATACCAAGTCTAATGTACCATGTATAAAAGGGGCCTATTGTACCAAGCTTGTGTTAGGCACACCAATAACACTAGGGGACCACTTCCCAAGGTACCAAAACTTAACACTCCCTCTTACCGAAGAAAGTGTTCTTCACCACTCCCATCTTGTCTCTGAAATAGACATGCTTGCCCCTTGGCAAAGACTTCGTGAGAATGTCAACAAACTACTCATCAGTAGATATGTACTCAAGTTGAACTGCTCCTCTTTGAACCCAATCATGGATGAAGTGGTATCTGATCTCTATGTGCTTTGACCTGTCGAAAGACTGGATTCTCAAAGAGCTTGATGCAACTTTGATTATAACAGTGAATAGTTGTAGGCCTCAACTCATGACCAAATAGACCAACCAATAACTTGTGAAGCCAAATAGCCTTGCAGATGGCCTGACTAACTGCCATATACTCTGCCTCAGCAAAACTCAGTGCCACTGACTTCCGTTTCTCATTGAACCAGAAAACAACTATTGATCCCAACCTAAAACAGCACCCTGAAGTGCTCTTCTTGTCAATTGCACATCCTTCCCAGTCTGAGTCTGTATAGCTAATCAACTTGACCCCATCACTTCTGACATAAGTCCAAACCATACTCCACTGACCCTGCTATGTACCTGAAACAGCACCCTGAAGTGCTCTTCTTGTCAATTGCACATCCTTCCCAGTCTGAGTCTGTATAGCCAATCAACCTGACGCCATCACTTTTGACATAAGTCCAAACCATACTCCACTGACCCTGCTATGTACCTCAAAACATGTTTTGTTGCTATCCAGTGCACTCTCCTAGCCTCCATCGTATACTGACTGAGAGTGTTCACAGCAAAACAAATATTTGGTCCAGTGTTGACCAAATACATCAATGAGCCAATCAATTGACGATATCTCATGGCATCCACCAACTCGGACTCAAAAGCACTAAGCTTCCTCCAGTTGGTGACCATAGGTGTCGACATGGGTCTACAATCCTCCATCTGAAATATGCTCAGAATATTCGTTGCATAATTCCCTTGTCCCCAAAAGACGTGCCCATCCTCCTGCCAAACCTCCATCCACAAGAAATAATGCATCAATCCTATGTCCTTCATCTCAAATTCTAAAGCAAGACCCCTCTTGCAATCAGCTATGAGCTCCTCCCCTCCAATTATAAACAAGTCATCAACATATAGGATAAGAATGAGAGTATCCTCTCCACAAACAATGTAATAGAGATTCGGATCCACCTCACTCTTCTCAAAGCCCATCTGCTGCGAGTCAATCCTGGAATACCAAGCTCGTGGAGTTTGCTTCAGCCATACAGGGCCTCCTCAGGAGTCTTGCTCCCCAAAGCTCTATGTGGACTCTTGTTCTGCAAATACACTGCAGTACTGCAAGCCTCATCCCATAAGAAAAATGGTAACCCCTGATCATGCAACATAGATCTCCCTGCACCAACAATAGCCATGTTCTTCCTCTCAGCAACTCCATTCTGTTGGGGTTGTAAGGAATGGTCAACTATCTCTTCATACCCTCCTGGATGCAGAAGTCTATAGACTCGGTGGAGGCATACTCTCCCCCATTGTCCGACCTCAAGACCTTAAACTTACTCCCTATTTGGTTCTCCACAAGAGCCTTAAACTCTTGGAAACTCTTGAAGACCTCACTCTTGGTCTTCAGAAAATAGATCCAGGTCAACCTGGAACCCTAGAAAGGTTGTTCTACTTATTTTTTGTTGATTTTTGCTTTGAAGTGTGCTTCAAATTTGCAAGATGATGACTCTCAGCCTTAAGAAGTGTGACCAGCTAGATGGTGCTCATACCTTGGAAGCTAAGGTTACAAATGCTTATGGAGGAAGTGAGATTTGGGAACATGTTGAGAAAGTGATAGCTACCCCTACCAATCTGACAAAATTGGCTACCCATAACAAGGAGGAGGCCAAGGCAAAGCGAATCATTATTGATTCGGTGAAGGATCACTTCATCCCTCACATTGTAGAGAAGACGACCGATAAGGATATGTTTGATACTTTGGTTGGCTTATTTCAAAGTACTTGTGTTCGTTGACAAATGCTATTCAATAACTAGCTTTTAGTCATCTGCATGAGTAAGATATATACAATTGTGAGCTACCTTACCAAGGTCATAGAGTTGAGAGATCAATTGGCTAAGGATATGTTTGATACTTTGGTTGGTTTATTTCAAAGTACTTGTGTTGCTTGGCAGATGCTCTACAGGAACTAGCTTTCAATCGTCCGCATGAGTAAGATAGATATGGTGGTGAGTTACCTTACCAAGGACAAAAATTTAAGAGATCAACTAGCTACCATAGGAACGAAGGTGGAGGATAAGGAGTTGGTGTCCATTGCTTTGAATGGACTTGCTCCATCTTGGATGCCTTTTGTCCAAGGTGTTTATGCTCGTTAGACTTTGCCAAATTTTGCAAAGCTTTGGGACAACATTGTGCAAGAAGAGATCAGGTTGGAAACTTGTTCAGTGTAGCAAAAGGAAATAGAAGAAGTATCCTTCATTGGGAGGATGAGGAAGGGAAGAAGAAGGGTAAGCAAAAAGATTCAAGTCCAAGAAAAAAAGACTTGAGCAAGGCGAAATTTTTTAGGTGTCACTAAACGACACATTATGCCAGCCATTGTCTAAAGAAGAAGGGGAAGGTCAGACAGGTTGCAGCAGGTACTATAGCAAGTGTGGATGAGGGATCATCCCATTTTGAGACTGCCTTCTCCATGGTCTCTTACTTATCTTCTAACACTGTGTCAAGTGTTGGATGGTATGTGGACAGTGGGGCATCGAGACATATGACTTATGACAGGACACTCTTCAGCAGGCTTCAAGAGCAAGAGGCAGGTTTGAGTGTGGAGTTGGGTGATGATGCTACTTATCTTATGAGAGGATTGGGCCATGTTGACCTCCTCTCCAACACAGGTAGTCAACTCCATGTGCCATGAAGAGATGCATCATCAGATGCAAATTTGTCAAAGACTTTGGTTCTGTTAGAATTAGGGTAATGAAGCAAAACAGTAGTATCTTTTCAATTTTAGTGAATAAAACAACTAGGTCTAAGGTTCAAAAACTCAAACACTTAACTATTATACAGATCTAGGAGATCTGAAATGAGACAGTAATTTAGATTTAATAATCTCAATAAAACTAGATCTGATGATCAGAGATAAAACTCAAATCTACTGTTCAGAATTTAAACAAGAACTCTACTACTTGGATAGTTAACAGTGAAGGATAAAAACAAGACAGTGAAACAAGTCTATAATGCTGAACTCAAAACATTTCACAGATCTATAGATCTAAAGCAATCTGATCATAAACAATAAGTCAAACTAAGAGACAAATGTCAAGCTCAATATATAAATCAAATCTAGTAGTTGTCTAGGCTAATACATAGATCTAGATGAATTATACAGTACAGAAATCAAAACAACGTTCAGATCTGAGTAGACAGCTTACCTAGTGCTGAAACCTTACCTCTGAAGAAGTCACAGCAACCACAAGAGATGTAGAACCATTTGTGTTATGCTCAGACAAAGTTCAGTTCATAGATCCACCTTACAGGTTGGATCTCCTGCCAATAAATGAAGGATCTTTCTTGCCACCAAAGGAATAGAACCAGAAGGACTTCACACAGTCAAACCCTCAATCAAAGAAGACTAATATCATTCAAACTCCCACACAAGAAGACTGAGAATAAACCCTTAGTCATTAAAGGAGGTCATGGCTTAGGAACTACCCTACAGCAGTGGAGAAGAGGTCGCACCCTACAAGTTTATCACAGCAGCAAGAAGGGGCCGCAACCTTAGACAGGCCTACCACAGAAAGAGGGTTGCACTTTATTAAACCCCACACAGCATAAAAGAAAAAAGGGGCCGAACCCTGTTAGCCCTCCCACAGCAGAACAGGAGAGATGTCGCACCACTGACAGCCCTCAAAGGAAGCCGTTGTCACACCACACAACCCCTGCAACAGAAAAGGTAGAACAGGCCGCAGCAAAAGAGACTCTACACATAGCAAAGGGACCGCAGCAAGTAAAACAAATCACCAGCAAAAGGGGCCGCTACTTCAACAGAAAAGGAGCCGCAGCAAGGAGAGGATCCGCTCACACTTAAAAGCAAGTGATACAATAATAGATGTGTAATGTGAGAGAAGGGGGGGGTTCTATTTATAGTTTAGGTTAAGGGTAAAGTTAAATTAAAAATAATAATTAAAATATCATGTTTAAATTAAGCAATTTAAACATGGTATAATAAATATTTTAATTTAAACTTAATTTACCCTTAAAACAAAAATAACATAAAAACCCCAAACCAACACAAGTAAAGGTAAAGGAGGGTTAGCAAGGTGGCAATACTCATTCCTTCATTTTTCATGGTGAACTTATTACTTTATCATCATTGCATATGGGAATTATCCCTCATGTGGTTATGTCCTTCTTCAAGGAAGGTCATGCACCAACAAAATACTTGATCGAGGATCAAGTAGCCCCCGGAACTTTTTCTGGGGTCTTATCCACCAAGGTCAAAGACCAAGGATCAACCCATGCCATAGACATGGGTACCCTGGACATTTCCAGGGGCCCTAGGCTTATCTAGGGGCTTTAACTGCTTGGTCCTAGACCAAGAACCCCAGTCGTATACTGGAGGCCCTAACAAGGGTCTTTTGCTATGGCACTGACTGTTTGGTCCTAGACCAAGTACCCCAGGAGTGCACTGGGGGCCCTAGATCTCGTCTAGGGTCTTAGCCATCCTCCAGGAAAATGGCTCTTGCAGCTGCTTATAAATTTAATAGGTTCTACAGGGCATGTTCGGTCCCAGCACTTCATTTTGTATCTGGAATTTCTGCACCCCTGCGTGGGTTATTAATGTAATAGATCTGCATGAGTCATGTCTAGGTCAGTTACCTTGGGATCGAATCACTGGGAGAGTTCCTTTCACCGAGGGTTTTTGTAATGATCCCAAGCCAATTTTTTCGCTTGAAACCACTAACTACCTCTATTGTGTATGATGTGCAGGTGACTTATTGAGTTGTCCAGTTATTAAGTGTGTTCATACAAGATTCATCCAACACATGAAAGATCACAATACATTCAAGATATAGAAACACAA
>ML829588.1:0-30290 GCA_009831015.1 Picea engelmannii | reverse complement strand
GCGAAAGTACCTGAGGTAAAATGTGCTGAGAAGGCGGTACATTATTTTCAATAAAACATGCGTTCCATGAATGTTCCGTATCTGGAGCAGGAGCTGCGCGGAATGCATGCGGAGTTCCCATGGCTGTTCCACCATGAGGTGAAATGTCCAAATTTTTATTATTCATCAGAGTTCAATGCTCTTTGATCCCATTTTATACCTCAAATCGCATGTTTCATATCCATCAGTTAACAGCTAAAACCCTTGGTACTGTGGAATGAACTGCACCTCAACGAATATTATTTCGCTCCGACTACATACCTGCTTGGGTACCAGGCTGAACGATTCCGTCAAAATTCCTCTCTGTTTCTTGAAATTGAATGATTATTTCCGGTATCCCCGTCTGCGTATGATCTATCTGTCGTCAAAAAGGATTAAATGCAGGCCTTGGTTGTTGCTGCACCCACCACTTCAATTCATGTTTGGAAGATAAATGTCAACGAATATTATCTTGCTTTTGCGATTTAAGCTTCCTCTTAGAGAAATGAACTGCGGGCCTTGGCCAAAATTATCTCGCTTCTCTGACTTAACTAAATACCTCCTCTGAAATCTGCCAATAATTGAATTGAAAAATTGTATCTAGAATTTTGCTTCTCCGTCCCTCAACCGAAGCGCTAAACTGCTTACATCGGCGAACGTCATTTGGATTCTATCTCTACGCCTGTTGGAGCCCTGCTCCAACGATTAAACTCCAGTCTTCCGCAGCTATTATTGACGCTCTAGAATTTCGTTTGTGCAAGGAGGGAATCGAACCGCAAACCTCCGACCAAATTTATCCACTTCTCATACGCTATCTGTGGCCAGAGCTGCGAGCATCCGAACAATTTGCATAAGGAATCCGCAAGCGTTGCTTGGGAATACATAAACGGCGTTAACGGTGACGCACTCCGTCAAAAGGTAACGACACTTTTAGTGAGCAGTGGGAAAACGAATATAATCTTAACGAAAAGAAGCGGGCGGTGACTACCTATCAGAAAGAACAAGTTCTTGTTCGTTTGTGGTTTTCGCAGATCAAGGCCTTGGTGTCGGCTGAATCTATATTTCAATGGGGTGCTTAGTTACTTGTGCGGGCTTGTAATGACTGTCATGGATCGGGCTTTGTGCGACCCGGTGTCACAGAACCTCGATGGCTCATTTAGGGCATGTGTTTTAAACCATGGCCCTCTACAGAAATAATATCATGAATTCATTTTTTAAGTTTATGGCGAGGAAATGAAAACAACGGTAATGGAACTATTAAACTTTTATGAAGTTATTGATGATATTGTTTTAATCAAAACAACCTTCATGAAATTATTGTTGGACTTTTGTGGGAAAATAAGGTTATTGGCCATGATTGTAAATATTACGCACTCTTTTTGGCCACATGAGTCCAGCGGTGGATAAAGGAAATATAGGAGCCACATATCTAGCATAAAGGAAGTATAGGATTCACATAATTAACATTGTGAGAATACCATGTGAGAATACCAAGAACCACTTAATTCAAGGCTTTAGGGTCATGGTCTAATATTCTCTCTTTATCCCAATGAGTTATGCATGAATATTTTTTTGTGTTTTTTCATTGGTTTAAGAACTTTTCATGGAATGAAGTGCTCAATTCCGTTATCTTGTTTGGGTTTGGTGTGAAGTGCTCAATTCTGATATTTTGTTTGGGTATGGTTTTTCAAAAGGGTGTGTGTTCTGCACTTCCGGAAAAGTGGAAACAGAAAAACATTTCATTTTAGAGTGTGAAGTTTTCAAAGACAGCAGGGACAACTATATAAATATCTTGATAGCTAGCTCTTGGAATAACTTATTCAGCGAGGGGATAGTGGAGAAATTGGGGGAGCTCATCATCAAGTTGAACAGGAAAAGGGCTAAACTGCAGAAATCAGTGTGTGAGACGGTCTGTCCCATAGGCTATTGTTAATCTCGTGGACGTTAAAATCATTCTCTTTCTTTCTATATAAGTTTGGTTGTTAGTCAACATCTTTTTAAGTGTGTTTGCACCTTTATCTCGCATAACAAGGTTCTTAAGTCTCGTCTTCAAAAGAGGTTTTCCATTAAAGTTGATATGTATAAAGTTTATAAAGAGTTTGTTGACTAAGAAATAAGTTGTTTAAATAGGATAAAAGAGGTTTTTCATTAAAGTTGATATGTTTAAAGATTTTAAAGAGAATTTGGATTCTGTTTATTAAAAAATAAGTTGTTTAAATTAGTATGTTCAATTAGGTATCATAAGATTTAAAATTATTTTAATTAAATTTGACCCACTTCAACTCCAAGTCAATTAGGAAACTCTAGCTCTTCAAGTTTAAATAGTTCATTGACCCAACAACTGCATTAAAGATGGATGAGTTTAAGTGCTCTAAAATAATTCATAGGCCAATAACACTATAATTGCAAAAAAGGCTTAGGTCAACAAACCATCAACCTCGATCATGATGGCTATGAGCAAGCCTATAGCCTTGGTCATGATGAAGGAAATTGTGCAACCCTTCCAAAGCATTGTTCCACAAGGTGATAACATGAGGTCGACATGCTCTTTACCTCCCCTATGGAAGGGAGTCTTCAAAGCTCAAGGGGATTTGGAAGAAATTAACCCAAAATTTGCACCATGCAACAACTTTCATGGTCATGTTGTCCAAGGCTTATTAATCACAAACTTCTTTAATGTTCTAAACAAGGTAGGTGATAATGTTGTTTTGGATAATGTGGATTCAATTTCCAACCAAGTGAAGGTAGTGTCATGGAATGTTATGGGGTTCTTAACTCTACAAAGAAATTGTGGAGAAAAAGGCTTAAAACCTTCAAACTTTAGATATATTTAGTTTGCAAGAAGTTGATTTTTTTGGTTTTCTTTTAAAGTTTTTTTTTTTAATTATATGTGGCCAAATGCAATTATATTTACTTCCTCTCAAGATGAAGGGGAGGCATAGTGATTCTCGTTTCTCCTGAACTCATTGTTATGGATTAGGATAAATAACCAACACATATATTAGTATCGATGATTTATTTTGATGGTCATATAATGTGGTTAGCAGATATTTATGCAAACAATAATGCAATAAGGCCAAACTTGTAAAGGTGCATGGTCGATGAACTTCCAGAAACTCATTGACTTGTTGGTGAGGATTTTGTTGATGAGGATTTTAAAATGATTGGTATCATGGAATAAGGAAGGCATGCCTCCCATTAGACTCCCTTTAAGAGATAAGGCATCTTGATTTTCCCTCGAGTCTAGGATCGATTTATATGATCCTAACAAACTCACAAGAAATGAATTATCGAAGCATTGATTTCCTTGGTCAAATTTCCATAAGGGAAATGAGAGTGTCCTTAAAAGATTCAATAAGAACATGTTGTCTAAGAAAGATACCATCTCCACTCACTATGGAAAATATGCATGTTCAAAGTGTTAGGATAAGCTACATTATCAACCCACCATCCTATTTATTTATTTGTTTGTTTTTTTAGGGAGCTACAAAAATGTGTGTTCATCATTTAATAAATTTTTCTCACCTTAACATTCAAAGTTGCTTAAACTAAATTAGAAAAATATGGAATTGATTCCAAGGTCAAGAGGGGAAGATGGTTGGATTAATTAGTGGGAAGATGTCATCACATGAATTACCACCTCATTTATGGGCGACTATGGTAAGTAGCTTGCCTTGATCTAACAAAATCAACACAAAGGAAATCAAAGAATAGCTTAAACAGGTAAGCCAACAAATTTCATATATCTCTTTCAATTAAGAGCTTCCGGACAAGGCAAGCAAGTTTCAACACCACCTAGACATAGATGAAATCTGAAGTGCCAAAGGGGGGCAACTACAACCCATACTCCATTAGCTCAAGACTCGTGATCAGTGAATGAAAGATTTTCAAAGCTCTCAATTCAAAGAAAAAAAATATGGAGAATTTGCTTGTTATCAAACCCCCAAATAAGAGACTTACCCAACAAGGGATAGGGGAAAATAGTTTTTTACCCACTACAAAATGGTTTTTCAATCAAAGGACCTTACCAAAGGATGTGGGGTGGCCATGCAAACATATTTGGATGTGGTCCCATACCCTAGACAAGATTTGTACAAGCACTAATTGACTTTAGTGAATTGATAGTTGCCTTGTCATATATGGTTGAGGATAAGTTGCCTAAATTGGATTCATTTTCATACAAATTCTACAAGGTGACTTTGGATTTTGTCAACATGGGATTGCTCTAAATTCCCAAGGAAGTTGTTACGAAGAAATCACAAGGGCACAATATTAATTATTTGTGTCGTCCCTAAGCTTATCACCAATTGGAGACTAGTCACCCTCATAAATGTATCTTACAAAATCCCAAATAAAGATTTGGCATTGAGAGTGAAGCACATTCTGCCTAATATTTTTCACACAAAATATATTGCATATTTACTTTGCAATTGTTTATTCTAAATAAAGATCCTAGAGATCAAGTAAGGGATGTAGTGGGCCAGATGTTAAGGTTGTGACACTCTTTTTATAAAAATCAATTCTAAGCTTGGTCTTTGGGCCACTTTTTATGGTTGTAGTTCAAAACATTATTTGTGAAAGCATCAGCCTACTTTTCCATTTATAGACGCAAGTTAGAAAAGGTGGGGCTTTTTTGTGAAATCTACCAAGGATGCTCATTGATGCATGCCCTTTATGTGATATGGAAATTGAAGCTTTTAGATATTTGATTACCCACAAAGTAGGACAAGGATTCATTGAGGGTATTTGTCTCTTCAAAGCTAAAGTTGGGCAACTTGTTTATGGGTACTTCGCAAATGATTTATTCCTTGACATCCTAGAGGATAAAGAATTTAGTAGACAATACTATTGGATTTTTAGACATTTTGTTTAGTGTAAGGGTCCAAAATTCAATGGGCCAAAACTATTGCTATAGGAAAATTCCTTGTTACATCTTGGATTGCTCATCAAACTAAGGTCAATCCTAGATTCAACTAAGGGAAATTTTAAGTTTCTAGGTATTTCTTTTGTAATTTAAGATTCACTTGAGGATTTGTAAGAGATTATTACTTGGATAGTGGGAAAATATATAACTAACCCCTTAGCCTTGGTCGTTGGATTTTAATTTGCACGAAAGTTTTTGTTGCATCCCATTTACTCCTCCTCGTGTTGGGTTCCCTCAACTAGTGCCTACCATGCACTGGAAAAATATCTTTGGAGCTTTATTTGGGTAAATATGGAAAGATTTTACAGATACATAGAGCTATTTGGGATATTCATTGCACTCATAAATAATTTGGTGAGATGGGTATCATCGAAATTCATGCTTAAGGCTAGATTATATGTGCCAAGTGGATTATCTAAGTCTTTGAAGGAATAGAGGCACAAAAGGTACTTTTGTGTAATTGTATTAATAAAGACCTCATTTTGGTAACAAGGCATAATCAAGGTTGAATATATATATATATAAGTCTAGGTTGTCACCTTGGTCATGGTTATGATTAAAGGAAGTTTTGTTGCTCAAAGCATCTAGCAGGTTTGGGAGATTGCTAAGTCATTCTTAAATTAGAAAGGCCCAAGGTTCAAGTTTTTCCTCTTTTTCAATGACCATCTGATATAGCTACTATAGTGGTTGCTTATCATGTTGCACGAAGATAAGATTGTAGTCAATAACCAGGATTCTCAAACTTGCTTTGAAGGTAAATAAGAACTATACCAAACCTACTCGATTGTCATACCAAATACTAGATCCCCTAACCCAATATGATGGAGAACTTGATACTTTCCAACCTTAACATGCTTATATTCAATTGCATAAAAGAGTTCATTTCATACTCCCTCATGTTAACATTTTGGCTTTGTTCTCGCCACAGTTGTCGAAAGTGTTGAAATTGGGATGAGCCCATGGCCTTTACAAAATATAATTAGGTCAATGGATATAGACCATTGTGTCGCACATCTATGTTATGCATCTAATTTAATAAACTCTAATATGGCTTAATTTTAAACAATCTACTTATCACTTTTGACTTCAAAGTATGTAGAAACATTACTAGAGCTAAAACAATGTCTTGTATTTTTGTTCCTTTGTCTTTCGTGGACTTCTTGTAGACTATAGACGAATTCATCTTGGAATTCTCTGGGCCCTATAGCTTTTCTATATTCGATATGAAAGCATCGAACATCTTGTCTCGGTACGTTGCTTTGCCAATTTACTTGGAAGAAAGTCTCGAACTTATATGGACAAATCCCACCTACTCCCACATCATGGAAAACCTCCCTGTTAGGGAACAAATTTTCCCGGTTCATCAATTAATCCATTTTTCATGACAACTCGTTGGAATTAAAATTTTGTTTTTAATTTGGAAAAAAATGAAAGCCATTTTGTTTAATTAGGCCCATACAAAGAATACTTTCTCTTTGGCATAAAGTACAATGATGTGTATTACCATTTTATCGTGGAGTATAGCCCATGTCCAAATTATGAAGTTGTAAGTGGTGCACCTATGCCAAATCCTACAATACTAGAGAGGGGCACCATGCACCATAAGCATAGAGCCTTACATTGATTCATCGACCCCTTCCTCTCAATCCATACTATCTTAATGGAGAGAGGAGAGGTTCAAGCAAATAGTTGGTTGGGTTGCAAGGGAGGAGAGAGTGTCAACACAATTCGCCATAAATTCCTCTTACATGATCTTTAAATGACAAATTCCTAGTTTTCACACTGGTAAATTTTAGTGTTGTGTACTAGACACAACTTATTTTGTGAATGAGATATTTTGTTGACAAGGGAATCAATCTAATGTTTATATTATTAAATTATTATCAATGAATTTGGGGTTAATTAGCTAAATAAGAACCTAATTACCTCCATAAAAGTAACTTGGGCCACAAAATAGGGCTTTACTCTCTCTTTTATATAAATAGGGGTTTTTCCCCTTTTGTATCATCATTCTATTATCACTTCAATGAAATCTCTTGTTACTTATTTGAGTACCATTTTTGGAGATGTCTTCCTCCATCTTTTAGTAATTATAGGTGCATTCCAACTTGAGTCTATGTGAGTCTTTATTTTCCTTTGTATTTCTTATTGTCATTATTTGGTGTAGTGGTAGTGTCCATTTTGGTTACAAGAACATTATAGGTGGTACTAGTATGGTAATTCTGGTATATAAGGGATGCAATTTTCAATAGAGTTTTGAAAACTTTACTAGAAGAGTGCTTTTCAAAAAACAGTTGAAGCCTGAAACCTGGCTTAAGAAAAATCATTCAAATCAAAGGTTGGATGATGAAGAAATTGAAGGTTTTTTTAGTTGTCATTTTTGGTATGTTTCTACTACGACTATGGATACAAACATATGTTTTAAATAACTTCTAAAAAGAACTTCTTAGGGTTGACTTTACAATAAAAAACATGTTCTCAACTTTAAATGAATATATTGTACCCCTAATTTGGGTTATTTTGAAGGAAATGTGTTTGTTTCAAATCGGGTGACAATACATTTTTTTTTAAGGTGGAAACAAGAGTTTGTATTTCAAAGCTCGTAACTTTTGATACATTCCACATATTGAAGCCAATCCAACACCATTTAAAAAAAAATGGTTTCAACATGATATATGATTTGACATATTCGTAATAAATATTCCACACTGAGTTACAACTTATCAAAATGGTCATTTTCAAACTATTATTTTTAATGGCCATAAAGCTAGAGTTATTCCAACAAAAACACATTAAGAGAGAGAAGAAGATAAGAGCCTAACAAGTATGGATGTCCAAAGAAATGCATTTCTAACACTAAACAAGTATCAAAAGGAGATGGATCTCATACAAGAGTTGTAAAAGGAGGCTTCCCACATTTTAAGACAATTATGATACCAACAATTGCAATTGTCATTGTAATTGGAGCAAGAATTACAATGTGAAGAAGGGGAAGAAAATGTGGTTGTAAAGTTTGGTAAATATCACGTAGTGATTGAACTTAACGTAGTATAGGTAATCATAGTACAAGATAACATTGTCAAAGAGGAGCCTCCCCTTATAGAATTTATTAAGGGCACACTAGTTGCAACCCTCTCCTCTTTAGCATAAAATAACCACAAAGATTAGTATATTGATAATGACATAATAAGGGCCTAAGGTCCTATAAATACCAATCTCTACCATGACTTTGAGCCAAAAATCCTTGAGAACAAACATAATGTATTGGTACTGAGACAATGGTGTGTAACATATGACTTTATCCTTCCTATATGGATACAAGAGTATGACTTCAGGTACCGTGAGAAATTTTACCTAGCTCTTTCTTATGATTCGAGCTTGAAGGACTCTAGGAAGGAAGGGCATGTTGTGTAACTAACACAATGAGTGATTATAAATATTATGGACACAATGCTTGTACTATTATCTATGATAATTGTTGGGTTCTATAGGTTATTAATGTTTGCATATGTTAACGTAGGTTATTTTTATATTGGTAGTCTCCCTTAGTAAGTATATTAAATAAGTGATCAACATGTAATTAGTATTTTTTTTTAACCAGAACCAGAGAAGATTATTTTTCTATTAAAGAAAGGTTGTGCCCTGCCGGTTAGCCATGAGTACAATCAAAAGAAAAAGGGCCCAACAGAGTTTCCCAAGTTCTTAAAATACATCAAGTTCCAAAATTATCCAAACATTGTTGTGAGAATTGTTTTGTCTACTTCCAGTATTACAAGTGTAAATTCTAACAAAACTATTGCCTAAAAACTTAACTTTGTAAAACATTTTCAAAAGAAAACATGATAATTTTTTGAACTTGGTCTTCCAAAGATCATAGTTGGAGCTTTAGACCTCTAAGAGTTGCTTTCATGAGGGTCTTGATGTTGGCGGTGCTACTCCACTGTTCTTTCCTCGTTCAAGCCCTCTGGTTCTGAGTCCTTATCGCCCATTGAAGAAGGTGGTTGCCCTAAAAACCTGCAGAGTCTTGGATTCAATTTCGTTTAGAGAAGTCGAATTTCTCTCTGCATTCCTTGAATTGTGCTCTCATGTTCCTTGGTTTTTCCTCCTAAACAACAGACTTTAGTAGCCAGAAGGACATTTTTGGTTACTTGCCTCTCGAATTTCTCAGACAAACTCACGTACTGTTGACGGAGTCCAACTGTTTCTTCATCAATTATGCGCTCTAAATCCCTTTTCCAAGCATCCAGATTGGTGGCAAAGAAGCCTTGAGCCTCTTGAATTTTGTTCATGCATAGCTCGTCGCTACTTGGCAGGGTGGTGGGTTAATTCCTTCCATTTCTGCTAAACTGCCATCTGCTTCCCACCAAATTCGCCTTCGTCGAGCTTGTCTAACCACCGCAATGCGGCAACACAAGATGTTGCAGGAGCCTTCCAAAAGCCACAACAATTTCCTCACCATACCAGCACTTTCCTGCAAAATGAAATAATGCATAGAGATGGGACAAAGATCCATTATAATCCCACATACCGGAAGAGCGAGTTAATGAAGATAATTCATGCTCGAATGGAGAGGTATTGAGCGCATGTGGATATGAAATATGTCATGTAGAGGATGGTACTGAATGACGAAAACCTGGAGGTTCGTACTGCCTCCTACTTGTCACTTCAAGCTTGGTTCTTAACTACTAATTTTACGGGATGGGGGTCATTTGGATAACCCCCCCCCCCCACTTTTAATTCGTCAAAGTTCAAGTGATCCAAAAAGGATCCAGAGAAGACTAAAGACAACTCATAACTCGCAGAAGCAACTCAGGAAGCTCAGAATGGCCTCAATAGTCAGAGAAAGGGAAAAAATTCAAAGTCCTCAAAACTCAGTGAAAGTGGCATCATCGCGAAGAGTGCATTGAGCTTCCCAATGGCGTAAACGGCTTTTCAAACGGAGTTACGGATCAAAAGATATTCACAGTCAAAGTTTGGTCAACCTAGCTAAATTAGTAGGGGATGAGTCAACATTCGTACTGCTGACGTCAGCATCAGTACGGATGACGTCATCATCTGTGCAGTGTACAGGATGTAAGAGGGAAATCTAACATGAAATACATCTTCAACATGATTCTCCTCTTCCTAATGTGGGCATGTATAGGATGTTAGTTGTAGAGATGACATAGATCAAGAAGCATGTACAAGGCTTATTAGATCAAGGGGTCATTAGGCCTAACTCATCTCCTTGTGGTTCTCCGTTTGTGATGGTGCCAAAGAAAGATGGAAAATGGCGAATGTGTGTCGATTACCAGGCCTTAAATAAAATCACGGTGAAAAATCAATACCCTCTTCCTCGTATAGATGATTTTCTTGATCAATTAAAGAATGTTGGTTATTTCACTAAGTTGGATTTGCGCAGTGGATACCATCAGATCAGGGTTGCAGAATAGGATGCATGGAAGACTGCCTTTAAAACCAAACAGGGATTGTTTTAGTGGTTAGTTATGTCGCTTGGGCTTTGTAATGCTTCGACAACTTTCATGCGTGTGATGAATGATGTATTCAGGCCTTTTCTTTATGATTTTGTGATTGTATATTTAGACGACATTCTTATATTTAGTTGGACTTGGGATGAACATGTGAGGCATGTAAAGTAAGTATTGGATACTTTGCAAAGGGAAAAGTTGTATGTAAAGTTGTCCAAATGTGAATTTGGCAAGACTGCACTTGTATACTTAGGTCATATTGTAGGAGGAGGACAATTAAAAATTGATCCTTCCAAGATTGATGTAATTGTAAATCGGCCTGGGCCCAAAAGTGCAACCAAGATACAAATCTTCTTAGGTGCAGTCTAGTATTAGAGGAGGTTCATTTCAAACTTCTCCTTTATAGCAACTCCTTTGCATGCCTTAACTAGTGTGAAGAACACTTTTCAGTGGGGAGGAAAGCAACAAAAAGCTTTTGACACTTTGAAGGAAAAGATCAGTACCGCACCAGTATTAGCACTATCGAATCTTCAACAACCCTTTGAGATCGAGACAGATGCCAGTGGATACGCCATGGGTGCAATATTGATGTAATATCGTAAGCCTATATGTTACCACTTTGAAACTTTTAACCAAGTTGTTGTTAACTATCCTACATATGATAAAGAGTTGTATGCATTAGTTCAAAGCGTAAATAAATGG
Organism: Picea engelmannii; assembly: GCA_009831015.1. Classification (NCBI taxonomy): domain Eukaryota; kingdom Viridiplantae; phylum Streptophyta; class Pinopsida; order Pinales; family Pinaceae; genus Picea; species Picea engelmannii. The sequence continues at coordinate 19,178 of ML829588.1, read as the reverse complement.
AAGCACTACTTGTTCGGGAAGGAAGCAATCATACATGCAGATCACCAACCCTTACAGTATCTCCAAGCACAAACCAAACTGCAACAATCTTGACATTACATATGGATGGGTTTCCTACAACAATTTCTTTTGGTAGTCAAATACAAAAAGGGTGCAAGTAACAAGGTAGTTGATATGCTTTCTAGACCTCCTATTGTTGCTTCTATTATTTTGAGTAATGCTTCTTTATCTCATGATATCTATGTGGAACAATATGCCATTGATGAAGATTTTAACGAAGTATATGAGAAGCTAACCCATGGTGCACAGGTAGAGAATTGTTGTTTGCAATGAAAACTACTCTAGCATCTTGGAAAGCTATGTATTCCTACAAGTAAATGAGTCCATGCAATACAAGAAGCTCACACTTCTCTTGTGTCTGGGCATTTTGGGGTAGGAAAAAATATGGCTCATTTGCAGAGGTTTTGTTACTGGCCTCAAATGAAAGCAATTGTAACTAAATATGTAAAGGGGTGTGTGATGTGTTCTACTTGTAAGCCCACTAATAGAAAACTGGGGCTATACTCACCACTACATGTTCCATCCCATCCATGGGAAAGTATCTCCATGGATTTTGTAGGGAGTTTACCAATGTCGAAAAGGGGTCATGACTATTTGTATGTTGTAGTGGATAGGTTTAGCAAGATGTGTATCTCAATTCCATGTAAAAAGCAGATCACTGGTGAGCAGATTGTTAATCTCTCCTTTCAGTATGTTTGGGTTCACTTTGGGTTACCCACATCCATTATCTTGGATCAAGATACTTGACTCCTTGGGGATTTTGGACAAGCTTGTGGAGAATGATGGACACCAAGGTGAGAGGAGCATTGCTTTCCATCTACAAACCGGCGGACATACAGAGGTTGTTAACTGAACAATGGTACTTTCGCTTTGAGGCTACTGCAGCAAGCATCCCAAGTTATGGGATGAATAGATACCCTATGTATAACATTCTTACAACCGATCCTTGCATTCCTCCACTCAGTGTTTGCCTTTTGAGACATGTTTTGGGTACCTACCTAAAGCTCCTTTGGACTTGATGTATGGGAAAGATGTTGATTCAAATGAAGAAAGAAATGAAGACAGAGCCCGCAAGTCCATCAAGAGGATCCAACAGGTACACCAAGTAGTCAGGGAACAATTGGATAAAAGTCAAGCATGGTATAAAGCTCGGCAGGACAAACACAGGGTTGATCATCAGTTTCAGGTTGGAGACCAGGTATGGCTTCACATCAGCAAGGAAAGAATGAAGGGTGAAGGCAATAAACTCAAGCCCATTCATTATGGACTCTTCACTATTTTGGAGAAAAGTGGTACCAATGTTTTTCGTCTAGATCTTCCATCTTATATGCAGATATACTCAGTTGTAAATGTAGAGAACTTGAAACTTTTTGAGCCTCCCATGATCATGGATCAGGAGGAGGAAGTTTCAATACCTTCAGTTAATGAGTTTACTCCTGAGTACTTGGATGAGTTAAAGGAAGATATCATCTTGGACAGAAGGATGAGGACTTCACGCAAGGGTGATGTTGATTATCTTCGAGTAGGCTTAAAGGGCACACATCCAAGCAAAGGAAAGTGGATTGAGAAGGACAAGGTGAGGGAACTCTTCCCTCACTTATATGTTGATTGATGAAAGATTTTGGTGGTCCAAAAAGATCTCAGTGGGAAGGCGTGATCCAAAAAGGATCCAGAGAAGACTAAAGACAACTCAAAACTCGCAGAAGCAACTCAGGAAGCTCAGAATGGCCTCAGCAGATAGAGAAAGGGGAAAAAATCAAAGTCTTCAAAACTCAATGAAAGTGGCATTATCACGAAGATCACATCATAAGCTTCCCAACGACGTAAATGGCTCGTCAAACGAAGTTACGGATTGAAAGATATTTGCCGTCAAAGTTTGGTCAACCTAGCCCAGTCAACAGGGGATGAGTCAACATCCATACTGCCAACGTCAACATCCATACAGTGTACGGGGTACATGCAGAACGTGACAATTGTCATGCTGATGTCAGCATGGTGATGTGGTAGCACCAAAGGCTGCCACATGTCACTCATTTTTTGCTTTTTCAGGTTGATTCGTGGAACAATGAAAAAGCGCCACATGGCAGATCATACAGTGACATGGCAGGCTGATGTGGCAGGATGATGTGGTCGGTGACTGTACAGGTGGTTGGCGTGGCCCAATGGTTGGCTACCACGTGGCCAAGTCATAGGTTGTCACGTGGCAGTGAGAAAATTCCCAATGAGAGCCTGAGAACCGAATTTCAAAAATAAAATGGCGGGTCTACTAGATCTGGCGGGATTTCTGGCGGAATCCCGCCAGATATGGCAACCCAACAAACATATCTAAACTACCTCCAAAAGTTGGTGGAACCACCATACATATATATGCATATAAGTTATAACAAACAACCAAAAGGGGAGGCCTGCAGGCTCGACACCGGGACCTTCCCCATTGCATACGACTTAACTATAGCTCTGCCACCGTTGGGCCAAACGACCCCATTGTTAATACCGCTCGCAATTATTCTTTAAATTTTGAAATCCGCCAGTGCACGGGGGGAGGCGCGCGACGGTATGACCAGGAATAGTTTTCGAGGCATTTTTTGGGAATGAATTGCGGGGCATGGAAACCGAGACAAAATTTCTCTTGGGCCTGAGAGTTCCAGAGTCGAATTGCGGCGTGGAGACAATCATTTTTGGGTAATTCTATGCCACGAATTCAATGTTGTTGTCTGTTTTCTGATCTGAGCAAAGCTTATGCAGCTTAATTCCATAATGAGGTATACTTATATATTTTGCCAAATTCTTTTGCTAAGTTAATAAAAAGGCCTACCCATTTGAGAGCAAGACCCGAAGACGTAGTCCACTGGGGACGAAGTCCGTTATCAAGTTTTCTATTAAGATTTCATGCTTATGTATCTTCATTATTGAGATTTTTCTTCTTTAATGGTGCACTTTAATTTATGCTCATTTAATACAATTCTTTATAAGTCAGTTCGATGAAAATATCTTGGATCATCAAGGAACAAGCGAGATTGGCTAGGCCATCCACTTGCTTATTAGGATGCCTCAAATCATGAAAAAAATTTACCTCTCCAAAATTGAGCACCAACTATTGAGTTCATTTTACTAACCACTCAATAAAAGGATCTTTAGTCATGGATTTTTTAACAAGACCTTTAACCAAAAGCTTAGAGTCTCATATCACACTCAACTTTCCAGCCTTTGAAGTCCAAGTGGGATTCAAGCCTTACAAAAGCGCAAGAGCCTCTGCATGGTTATTGGTAGTCAAACCTAGACCCCATGAGTAACTGAGTTTTATTTTTCCATTGGGGCCAAAGAGAACCCCTCACACTCCTTCCACCCCTAGATTTCCTTTAAAAGTTATGTATAAGAAGAGGACATAGTGATGCCTACTTTGAATCCTTTCTTTCAATTCCAAATCCGACAGCCTGAGAACCCAATTCTGAGAGAGGTCTTGAATTCCTTCTTGCCTTTGATGGCCAGGATGGGATAAGAAGAGGGGCTAGCTAGTTTCGCTCTTTTGTTTCAAGGTCAGACTCTACCTGTTTTAGATTTCCTTTATATCTTAAAGTCTCTATCATTAGCCCATAGGCCTCACTAGCCACCATGTTCACTGGAAGGGCTTCATTTCGAAAGATGATGGATTTCTTGGCAAGCCAGATTTTCCAATTGATGAAGAAGGGAACAACTTTCCAGATGCACTTGAGAAGGGGCTTCTTGTCAAATCTCCCGATATATTTTTGTGCCAATGAAGGAACGCTTCTTTGCAAGAAGAAGGTTTAATCAATTGGAACAAACAATTATCAGTGGAAAATCCTCATACATTCTCTACAAACTCACATTCCAAAAACAGATGAGCTGAGGTTTCCTCTGCTTTCTTGCAAAGACGACAATGGGACGGACTGTTGAAACCTCATTTCTTTAGATTGTATTCTATTAGAAGGTGGTCGTGAACCAGGATCCATGAGAAGGCCTTTATCTTTGGAAGAGAATCACTTGACCAAATTGCCTTCCAAATCGTGGCTTTAGGTAGAAGAGGAACTTAGTCTAATTGGATTTGGTATCCTTCTTTCACAGTGTATTCTCCTCCTTTTGGTCACCATATTCTTGTGTCCTTTGCTGATCTTTTGAACCGGGCTTTTCCTTTGAGATATTGAATTAGATATTTCCATTGCATAGTGACATCTGGAGGAATATTTTCTAGATGCTAGCCTCTCCAATCCCCTTGAGGGTCCTAATCCGATATGTATGATAATGTAACAATTTGAATTTGATCCATCCATTGCCTTAACGAGGTCAGATCCGGGTAAGTGTTTAGCGGTTCCTTTCCCAGAATCCGATCAGACCAAAGATTTGTTTTCGAGCCATTTTCTAGTATCCATGATAGGTGTTCTTTGACTATCAGAAGAGCGGTTTTACATAAATGCTAGATCAGGAAGGAAGTAGCGTTCCTAAGAACTCCATCGAAGAATCTCAATCTTTCAGATCGTAAATATTTTATAATGATGATAGATTTCCACCAGGATCTTTTACCAAATACCAATATCCAAAGGATTTTTTCACCCAGAGCTTTATTCATCATGGCAGGAACCTTCAAGGCTAAACCTCCTTGGTCCAGTGGGGCAAGCACAATTCCCCACTTTATCAGATTAAATTTCTCGAAGTTTGTCTTTCCCCCCTTCCAAAGGAATTTCCTTAAAAGCATTGAGATTTGGAGAAGGACCCCTACAGGAGCTAGAAGAGATGAACTTTGATATATGGGGAGAGTTGCAAGGAAAACCTTTAGAAGAACAATTCTGCTAGCTGGATTAAGCCAACGTGACCCCCAGAGATCCATTCTTTTCTGAATTTTCTCTATTATTTTTTGCCACTCATAGGATTTTGATTTGCCTTTACACATAGGAATGCCTAAATATGTGAAGGAGTTCCACTTTTTGGTAGCTTTGAATTGAAGAATATAAACTATTGGTCTAAGGATTATAGGGATAACATTCCACCCATAGATATTTCTTTTGCTTGTATTCACTTCTCCTCTAGAGACTAATAAGAATTGATTTAGAGTGTCTTGAAAGCAGGAAGCAATGATCTGAGAGGCCCCTCTTAGCAATGAGGTGTCATCAACAAATTGGAAGTGGTTTATTTCTTTCAAACCTCGGACTATCATAATTCCTGGTAATATGTCGCTTCTTCTCCTCGCTTCTAATTTCTTGCTCAAAGAGTCTGTCGTGATGACATAGAGGAGCGGGGAGAGCGGACACCCCTGCCTCAATCCTCTACTGCTTTTGAAAAGTCCAACTGGCCTTCCATTGACCAGAGGGACTATCCAAGGTCCTCCAATGCACGCTTTTATCCAATGAACAAAAAAATTAGAGAAACCAAATTTCCGTAAAACAAGAAAAGGAAAGGAATGACATACCTTATTAAAGGCGTTCACCATATCCAATTTGATAACCATTCCAATTTCTTGGTCACACTAGAATGATTATTATCTATGATCAGTCGTTTTTGAATAAAACCTCCTTGATTTTCAGAAATGATTCTTGGGAAGAATGGATTTTGTACGTAGAGTTGCAAAGGGAAATAGGGAAAAATCTGGAGAAAGAGGAAGGGTTAGAGTCTTTGGGAATTAAGGCTAGAAAAGAAGAGATTGTGGCCCCTCCCACTACACATTTGGTCCTAGTCCACCATAACATCCAACAAAGGTCAAACTTCATGGTCTCCCAAAAGTGCCTAAAAGAGGAGATGGAGAAATTGTCGGGCCCAAGGGTCTTGTTAGGATCCAATCCCCAAATGGTCGCTAACACTTCCTCCTCGTTTATTTCCGCTGTGAGAGATGAATTTTCTTTTGTAGAGATTTGGTACAAGAGATCCTGAAGACAATCGCCAAAACTAGGTGGATCCTCATCTTCTTCCTGAGAGAGTAAGTGCTTGAATTGTCGAAAGACCTCATGCTTTATATCCTCAAGTGTTGATAGACTTTCTCCTGAAGAGGAACGTATCTCTTTCACATTATTCCATTATTGTCTTGTTCTGGCCTGTTTGTGGAAGAAAGTTGTGTTTTTATCTCCGGATCTCAACCAAAGACTTCTCGACTTGAGTCTCCAATGTTCCTACTCCTTCTAAAAGGCTCTATTCACTTGTTGATTAAGGTTTTTCTCTTCCTTTAGGATATGTGGGTCTATTTATGATCCTTCCATTTTTAGTTGATGGGTTTCCAACTGATCTTGCTTGCATTTTCTTTCTATTTCAGGATATGTATAAGAGGTTTTCTCCCATATTTTGAGAGTAGCTTTAATTGTTTTTAGTTTGGTTTCCATAATGAACCCTAGGGAGCCAACTACTCTTTGCAACTAAACTTTTTAAACCAGATCACAAACCTATGGAGAGTGAAGCCACAAGGGATTAAATCTAAAGGGAAGAGGTCCATACCTTGCTACTGCATCGAAACAAAGCTTGACAGGCTTATGATCTGAGGTGGTCGAATGAATGATAAAGGAGGAGATCTCAGTGTCATCATCCAGGAAAGAGGAGCTTATGAGAAATCTGTCTAGACGAGCTGCTATATGACCAGGCCCCAACCTTTTGTTGGACCAAGTATATTTTCCTTTCTTTGGGATGATATCTACTAGATTCCTATCTACTATTATATCTTCTACTTGCTCTTGAAAAGGGTCATGCACCACACTACCCCCTCTTTTTTCTTTCATAGAAAGAACTAGGTTGAAGTCTCCTGGAAGAATATTGTTTTGAATGCCCACCTCACTTTTTAGAGTGTTAATGGAATTCCAACATTCATGTTTATCTTTATATATTAGCAGAGCATAAAAATTAATGATATTATAGACTATTCCAGTGTTCCTGCTAACTAACCTTGTATAGATCTAGTGTTGTGAGCTTTTTGAGGAGACTAAATCCAACATCCCTTGATCCCAAAAGGTTGAGATTCCTCTAGAAGCCCCTCTAGAAATTACAACAATTCGTTGACTTTTAGACCAAAATCTTATGCCAATATCTGCCATTTCTTCAGCTTGTTGCTTTGTCTCTTAGAGAAGAATAACCATGGGTTTTTCTAGAGTTGTAATGTCTTTTACTGATTCTAGCTTTTGCTTACTACCCAGGCCTCTGTAGTTCCAGGAGACTATCTTCAATATTTACCTGAGTTAGATTTAGACCCCCCTCCTTTCTGGTTTACTTGACTTCCTGAACCTTTCCCAGTGTTACTCTTTCCAGAAAGACTGGTGGATTCTTCTTATGTGGATTGACGCCCCATCATTTTGTCTTGATTTGTTATTTCTTCTTGAGTTTCTTTAGCAAATTTTTCACCTACCCTTTTACGTTGTATCTCTTCTTCTGCATCATCTTATTCACTTGAAGATTGTTGAGTTTTTGTGCGAGTCTATACTATAGAGGACACCGTTGTTTTTGGTACTCCTTTCTTTTGTTTCGGGAGTGGATTCCTGGTCTGGTTGTGAATCTAGGTTTATTTGGAAGGCATTCATCATGCAAGCCTCCGACGACCGTAAAAGGGGAGCTTTAGACGGGAAGGCAGAGCCTGGAGGAACAACCACAGGGGAGACGACTTTAGAGTAAGAGGGGTAAGGAACAAGTTGGGACAGGAGGGGAGGGAGAACGAAGGAAGAGAGCATGAGACTTTGAGGGTTAGAGACGACTAGGGTTTGTGCTTGAGGGGCCAAGCGAATTGCATCTTCCTCTAGGGAAAGGATATAAAATTGGTTTGAAGAATGAGGGGGGAGGATCGAGGATGGTGAAGGGGCCTTAGGGGCCGAGTTGATAGCCACCGAGGGTACCAAAAAAGGAGGGGGGCATAGGAGGAAGGAATGGCACTAAAGCTTCCTACATGACTAGGTTGTTTGGTCATTTTATTCTTGACTTGTTGCCACTGGGATTCAGCAGGGGCTGAAGTCGGAGCTTGAGGGTTTTTCTTTTTATAGTCCTTGAAAAAATGCCCATATTCATGGCAGGGCTTACACTTGAATGGGAGTTGTTCATAGTCTAATTTTTGCACATGTTTCCAGTTATTAAGTTTTAGGAGAATAGATTCGGGGAGGCCCTTTTCGAGATCAACTTCGACACAAAATCTAGCACATACAAACATGTTTGCTTTTGGTTCGGTCCTGTCCATATATTTACCTAATTTGTTGCCAATGTTCTGCATGGCCTCTCCCCCCAACAACACAGGGGTAGATGAGGTAGATGCACCCATACAAGGACAACTGAAGGCACATCCAGTTCAGGGTTAAAGTTAGGAGTCCAATGATTTAAGTGCATACCTCTATTATTGAAGAAATGCAGCTCGCCTCGGAAAATTAAATCTATGTCTTCCCCTGTTTCGAAAAGAAAAGCAAAGAAACCACATCCATAGAAGTAGATTGAGAGTATGTTTTTTATTAGAGGGTGCCAGTTATTCTGGACCCAATGTTACACCTACCGCAGGGAGGGCTAGATTCCTGTAAATTGGTCGACTAAACCCCGCTCATGAAGGGAGAGAGCCATTAAACGAGAGACAAAGGACGAAAGAGAGACCTCTGGGATGTCTGCAAGCTTCTTGAAAAATTTGGAAGGGGCAGGTTTGGGACCCGAAGGATCTAGCGAAGAAACTAGATAGTAGAAATCCAACTCATCCGGGGCAGGAGGAGGGTGTTGAATCGACATAATAGCCACCATGGCGACCTGCAACTCACTCGACACAACTAGGGTTCAGAGGGAAACCTAGCTCTCTATTGGTAAACGCTATTTCGATTTGATTTCAACCTTAATCAACATGTAATTATTATTAATATTAGAGATAGCTTTGGGAAAAAGTTCTCTTAAAGAAAGGGCATATTGTGCACCTAGACACACCTTATGTTGTAAATGAGTTACTATGTTCATAAGTTTAATAATTTAATGTTTATGACAATAATTGATTATTAATGTGTTTAGTATTAATTGGATAAATAACCTAGGGACCCCAAATTGGGGTACAAGTTAAAGAATTAATCCTTCTCTTGTATAAATATGAGTTGCCCTCTATTTCATACAAGCCAACATGAACCCCAGAGATCCATTCTTTTTCGAATTTTATCTATTATTTTTTTCCACTCGGAGGATTTTGGTTTGCCTTTACAAATAGGAATGCCTGAATATGTGAAGGAGTTCCACTTTGAGGTACCTTTGAATTGAAGAATATAAGCTATTGGTCTGAGGATTCTAGGGGTAACATTCCAACTATAGATATTTCTCTTGCATGTATTCGCTTCTCCTCCAAAGGCTAATGGGAACTGATTTAGAGTGTCTTGAAAGCAAGAATCAATGATCTAAGAGGTCCCTTCTAGCAATGAGGTGTCATCAACAAATTGGGAGTGGTTTATTTATTTCAACCCTCAGACTACCATAATTCCTGGTAATATGCCCCTTCTTTTGATCTTCGCTTCTAATTTTTGCTCAAAATTTTTGCCATGATGACATAGACGAGAGGGAAGAGCAGACATCCTTGCCTCAATCCTTCGATACCCTTGAAAAATGAGTCTGACCTTCCATTGACCAGAGGGGCTGTCCAAGGTCCTCCAATGCACGCTTTTATCCAATGAACAAAAAGATTAGAAAAACCAAATTTCCATAAAACAAAAAAAAGAAAGGAATGACGTACCCTGTCAAAGACATTCTCCATATCCAACTTGATCACCATTCCACTTTTTTTCCTGGTCACACTGGAATGAATGGTTTCTTGTACAAGAAGAATAGTATCCATGATATGTCGTTTTTTAATAAAACCTCCTTGATTTTCATAAATGATTCTTGGAAAATATACCTTTAGGCAATTGGAAATGGTTTTTCTAAGGATTTTGTATGTAGAGTTGAAAAGGGAAATAGGAAAAAATGTGGAGAAAGAGGAAGGGTTAGAGTCTTTGGGAATTAAGGCTAGAAAAGAAGAGTTTGTGGCCTCTCCCACTACACATTTGGTCTTGGTCCATCGCAACATCCGACAAAGGTCAAACTTTATGGTCTCCCAAAAGTGCCTAAAAAAGGAGATGGAGAAACCATCGAGCCCAAGGGCCTTGTCAGGATCTAATCCCCAAATGGCCAATAACACTTCCTCCTCCTTTATTTCCGCTATGATAGCTGAATTTTCTTTTGCAGAGATTTGGTCTGGGGTATCCCGAAGAAAATCATCAAAACTAGGTGGATCCTCATCTTCTTCCTGAGAGAGTAAGCGCTTGAAATGTCGAAAGGCCTCCTGCTTTATATCCTCAAGTGTTGATAGACTTTCTCCTGAAGAGGAACATATATCTTTCACGTTATTCCATTGTTTTCTCACTCCGGCCTGTATGTGGAAGAAAGTTGAGTTTTTATCTCCAGATCTCAATCAAAGACTTCTTGACTTGAGTCTCCAATCTTCCACCTCCTTTCGAAAGGCTTTGTGCACTTGTTGATTAAGGTTTTGTTCTTCCTTCAGGCTATGTGGGTCTATTTCTGCTCCTTCCATTTTCAGTTGATGGTATTCCAACTGCTCTTGCTTGTGTTTTTTTTTTATTACATGATCTGTATAAGAGGTTTTCTCCCATCTTTTGAGAGCAACTTTAATTGTTTTTAGCTTGGTTTCCATAATGAACCCTAGGGAGCCAACTACTCTTTGCAACCAGGGTTTTTTAACCAGATCACAAACCTCTAGAGAGTGAAGCCAGAGGGGATTAAATATGAAGGGAAGAGGTCCATACCTTGTTTCTACATCGAAACAAAGCTTGTAAGGCTTATGATCTGAGGTGGCCAAATGCATGATAAAGGAGGAGATCTCAATGTCACCATCCAGTAAAGAGGAGCTTATGAGAAATCTATTCAGACGAGTTGCTATATGACCATGCCCCAACCTTTTATTGGACCAGGTATATTTTACTTTCTTTGGGATGATATCTACTAGATCCCAATATGTTATTATATCTTCTACTTGTTCTCGAAAAGGGTCACACACCACACTACGCCTCTTTTTTCTTTCATAAAAAGAACTAGGTTGAAGTCTTTTGTAAGAATACTATTTTGAATACCCACCTCACTTTTTAGAGTGTTAATGGAATTCCAACATTCCTATTTTTCTCTATATATTAGTGGAGCATAAACATTAATGATATTATAGACTATTCTAGTGTTCCTTTTAACTAGCCTTGTATATATCCAGTTTTGTGAGCTTTTTGAGGAGACTAAATCTAGCATCCCCTCATCTCAAAACGTTGATATTCCTCCAGAATCCCCTCTGGAACTCACAACAATTCCTCGACTTTTAGACCAAAATCTTTTGCCAAGATCTGCCATTTCTTCAGTTTGTTGCTTTGTCTCCTGGAGAAGAATAACCATGGGTTTTTCTGAAGTTATAATGTCCTTTATCCCTTCTAGATTTTGCTTACTACCCAGGCCTTTGTAGTTCCAGGAGACTATCTTCATTATTTACCCAAGGGAGATTTAGATCCCCCTCCTTTCTGAATTACTTGAATTCTTGAACCTTTCCCAATATTAGTCTTTCTGAAAAGAGTGATGGATTGTTCTAACATGGATTTATGCCCCATCATTTTCTCTTGATTTGCTATTTCTTATTGAGTTTCTTTAGCATATTTTCGACCTACCCTTTTATGATGAATCTCTTCGTCTGCATCATCTTGTTTGTTGGAAGATTGTTGAGTTTTCGTGTGATTTTGTACTCCAGAGGACATTGTTGTTTTCGGTACTGGTTCTTTTGTCTCAGGAGTGGATTCCTGGTCTGGTTGTGAATATAGGTTTATTTGGAAAGCATTCATAATGAAATCCTTCGACAACTGTAAAGGGGGAGCTTTAGGCGGGAAGGTAGAGCCTGGAGGAACAACCATAGGGGATATGAATTCAGAGTAAGAGGGGTAAGGAACAATCTAGGACATGAGGGGAGGGATAAAGGAGGAAAAGAGCAGGAGAATTTGAGGGTTAGAGATGACTAGGGTTTATGCTTGAGGGGCCAAGGGAATTGCAACTTCCTCTTGGGAAAGGATATCAAAGAAGTTTGAAGACTAAGGGGGGAGGTTCAAGGAGGGTGAAGAGGCCTTATAGGCCGAGTTGATGGCCACCGAGGGTACCGAAGAAGGAGGAACGACTGATGCCAGAGCTTCCTGCATGACTAGGTTGTTTGGTCATTTTCTTCTTGACTTGTTGCCACTGAGATTCAAGAGGGGCTAAAGCTAGAGCTTGAGGGTTTTGCTTTTTGTAGTCCTTGACAAAATTCCCATATTCATGGCAGGCCTTACACTTGAATGGGATTTGTTCATATTCTAATTGTTGCACATGTTTCCAGTTATCAAGCTTTAGGAGAATAACTTCAAGGAGGCCCTTTTTGAGATCAACTTCGACACAGACTCTAGCACATGCAAAATGTTTGGTTTTGGTTCAGTCCTGTCCAAGTATTTACCTAATTTGTTGTCAATGTTCCGCATGGTGTCTCCCCCCCAACAATGAAGGGGTAGGTGGGGTAGACGCACCCATACATGGACAACTGAAGGCACATCCAATCCAGTGTTAAAGTCAAGAGTCCAACGATTTAAGTACATACCTCTATTATTGAAGAAATATGTCATGCCTCGAAAAATTAAATCTCTGTCTTCCAGTGTTTCGAAAAGAAATGCAAAGAAACCACGTCCACAAAAGTAGATTGAGAGTTTGTTCTTTATCAAAATGTGCCAGTTATTCTCGACCCAATGTTCCACCTTCCGCGGGGAGGGCTAGATTCATGTATATTGGCCTAATAAACCCCGTTGATGAAGGGAGAGAGTCGTTAAATGAGTAGCAGAGGACAGAAGAGAGACCTTTGGGATGTATGTAAGCTTCTTGAAAAATTTGGGGTAGGTTTGGGACAAGAAGGAGCTAGCGAAGAAACCAGAGAGCGGAAATCCAACTCATCCTAGGAAGGGGGAGGGTGTTGACTCAACGTAACAGCCGCCATGGCGACCTGCAAATCACTCGGCATGGATAGGGTTAAGAGGGAAACCTAGCTCTCTATTCGTTAACATTATTTGGACTTGGTTACAACCTTGATCAACATGTAATTAGTATTAATATTAGAGATAGCTTTGGGAAAAATTTCTCTTAAAGAAATGGCATATTGTGCACCTAGACACACCTTATGTTGTAAATGAGTTACTATGTTCATAATTTTTATAATTTAATGTTTACAATATTAATTGATTATTAATGTGTTTAGTATTAATCAGCTAAATAACCTAGGGACCCCATAAAAGTAACTTGGGGTACAAGTTAAAGAATTAATCCCTCTCTTGCATAAATATGAGTTGCCCTCTATTTCACATAAACATTTTATTATTAATTAACGAATATTGTTACTAGTCCCTGCCCTTCGGGCTGAGGGACTATTAGTAATCGATTTTCACTCTTCTTATTAACTTGTCACCAAAATTAATGAAATATTATTGTTTTAACCAAAGTTTTTTGAATATCATACCATTTTGTTTATAACATAACCTAAGTTTTCACTTGGACGTCTTATTTGGCCTCTTCTCGAGGCACAAGGAGAATATACGTTAGTATATCTTGGTTTAAAGCATAGATTTGCATCTCCAACTTTCCCAGATGAAGTAATGCTAGAATTGAGTCTAGCATTACTTCTTAACATTAAATGTTTGAGCATGGTCCATAATGGATAGAGAAATTGATATTGAATTTATCGGTATCCGCGCAGACTACCATGCAATCGTGTGTTCCTACACGAGTGTGCTCCTGCTCATTCCTCTTAGTTACCTGCATAATCTCATACATGTTCTTTACCTCAACCATATACACAGAGCGCAAACTCTGTCCTCTCCAATCTCCCCATGAAATTTATGCAGCAACCGACCACATCCAGTATCTATCCTTGCTAGCTAAGACCCGATGCATGCTGAACCGCTCACGTTTATTTCTACCTGACACATGAACTAGAGATTTGACAGTTCTCTGCTTTGCTTATAAAAGATATTCCATGGCTCATGCATGTTGTGGTGCAAGGGAGATCAACTACCCACCTTCCCTATTGATCAATGCAACTAGCCAGTAAGTCAACGAAGTAAGCAATATTTTGCAAAATTCCTTCTCTATGTATGTTCAGAATAATGTTCAAAGGATGTAAGTATTATTTTGCAAAAAATGATATCTGAAGTGCACTTTGTTGTTTGTTTGGTATTTGATTAAGAAGAAATACTTACTGGATTGCAGTTGGCACTGTGATATATGTCGTGCCCAATACTGGTTGCAGTCTTCCCGGGTGGCATCGTGCTTCCCAGAACTTGGGTGAATCTGCCAAGAACATGAATTCCATTCAGGAATTTCCTTTCTGGACGGTCTCTTTCATCAACCCCTTCACCTTTAGCTTATCGTTCCCATTTTTCAAGGTGTGTCTTTCCATGTCAAATTTAATAGAATAAATTTTTAGAAATATATTTCGTAATGATCTATCCGTGTGCCGAGTAAGATGAGATCAATGTGTACCCCACTTGATACATGGTCGAAGATAGTTTAGCCAACGCAATCTGCAACTCTTTTGGCATCTTTGCAACCCTAAAAATGAATAAATAGGTTAAAATTATAAGCATAAGAATAACTATAATGTTAGCCATGGCATTTCAGGTCAATAAAAATGGGTAACTAAAAATTTAGATCTATTCAAGTGATCACATGCTTGTATTTGTGCTAGCCCCGGTAAATACTTTGATGAAATTGATAACCCTGAACTTTGAAACTTTGTTTAAAAAACAAAACATGATGTATAACAACTAGTGGGATAGGCAGAGTGAGCAGGGAACATGCTTTCTTGAAATGACAAGTGATTCAAATTATTGCCATCTCTCTTACACAACTTTCCTGCAATCCAACGAAGAGGGATGAGAACCTGAACGAATTTCATGTAGCCATGTCTCAACAAATAAACTGAGGTGGAGTATTCCATCAACGTATTCAATTGAGGTGGTATTCCATGTATCTTTCATGCATACAGAGAAATCGAGTCGGATACTTCCAAATTCCATCATAGGTCTCATAAGTCCAATTATCATAATTATATTTACCCTTTACTCTATCTAATTCATTCTTTTTGTTAAGTTTCTTTTTTCTTTATGGTAAGCTTGAGTGCTCTCAAACAAGACTCGAAATTTTAGGAATTTAAAAATACAATATTGTATGGATTTGGGTGAGCTTTCCAGTTTGGAATATTTTACAGAGTTTCCATAAAAACATTAGCGGTAGCATTCCTGAAGAATTGGGGTGTATGAGCTCCCTGAAATATATTTACATGTCTGTAAATAATATCACCTGAAGCATTCCAAGGGAGTTTAGACGGTTAAAGAATCTTGATAATTTTTGGGCACCCTCGAATTAGTTGTCTAGAAGTATTCCCATAGAGTTAGGGTAGTTGAACCATTTGGAGAGCTTGTTCTTGGATGTGAATAACCTAAGCAAGCCCATTCTCATCGAGTTGGGGCGGATGAAGAGCTTGCAAACTCTCAACTTGGGGTCGAATCCACTTTCTGGAAGAATCCTGAGTGAATTAGGAGGACTAGCTACTATACAAACCCTCTTCGTGTGCTACAATGAACTCAATGCAGCCATTTCCCAAGAGTTGCAACAACTTACGACCTTGGAGGAGCTTCTGCTCAACAATAGCCATCTCACTGGAACTATACCATTTACCTAAATACTTCGATGCAAAGAATTCAAGTTAACTTTATAATTGCCAGTTAATCGTTATAATTGTGTAGACTCACAAAGAGGCAAAGAAATTGAAAGTGATTATGTGTTTGCCTTTAGCTTTCGAAGTACATACAAAGAGAGCAAAGTCCCAAGCGACAGATTCATAGTGGTTGAGCCTGGGTGTCATTAAAAAACTCCAGTGAGTATAGAGTTTAAAGATTTTTTATGAGTCCAATTTGTAGGTGATATGCAACATTTATTTTGAAAAACACAATTTAATATACTTAATCAAATAGAGGGTTCGAAAGAAATCTAGTTTTTTTGTTATGTCATACAACCTTGCTTCCCCATTTCACATCATTGTGGATTCAACTTCTTTATCACTGGTCACCCCGACTTCTTTATCATTGGGATTATCCACATGTTTGAACCAGGGACTTAGCCACCATCTCAACGTAGGAAATAATAGTTTCTCTGGATATATATTGGTTGAGCTTGGCCGGCTGAAAAACTTGCAATCTCTTTCTGTAGCTCTCAATAATTTGTCCGGAAGTATTCCCAATGAACTAGGCAAGTTGAGTAGTTTGCAGACTCTTCATCTATATAAGAATCAACTCTCATGAAGGATCCCCTCAAACCATAACAATCTAAGCAGTCTCGAAGAATTGTCTTTGGGAAATAACTACCTGTCCAGACATATACCGGCATAGCTTTCAATACAGGGCCCTAATCTCCAATAGCTAAGCGTACATTTCTTTTCCTCCTGGCTCTTTATTGTTCTCATCATGTCCGATCCTGAGAGATGTTGGCAGGAGGATCATAAGGTCGTCTTTCAGTACTTGACCAAAATCGCAGTATCAGGCTTGGGGCTTGGGTTCGAGTCACCTGCCCAGAACTACCTAGGCCACAAGCCTTTGGTGATGAAAGTAAAAGCTGAACGACACCTAGTGCAGTTAGTAACAACAAATGGCACTTATAGAGACATGTTGCATTTAGCCATCAATTTTTATTAAATAGTGTATAACATTGTTTACTTTATAGAGTTTTATATATTATAATATATCTTTCATAATAAAAACTGATATTGTGCCTTGATAAAGATACTTCTGCACATCCACACAACAACAACATGGGCTATTACTTTGAATTTTAAACATAAATATTTAGAAAGTATAATTATCCTACTTTGCTTCTTTGAATTTTAGACACTATTATTAGAAATATTTCTATTGCATTTAAAAAAAATTGTTCATTTAAGTTGGCCAAGCAATTTCGATAGAGAAGGTAGAGGAGACTCATTCCAGGTTTCTCCTCATTTGTCAAGGTTTGGAAGAAAACTAAATTTGCACCGGCTCGACTTAATATTGCAGCGTGTCTAAGTCAAACCACGCGGACATAGAATCATGTTATGTCTCGTCAAGCTGAAGGAAGAAGAAGGAAGCAAAGCAAAGCATTTGCATCTCATTCAATGGCTTAAAACCATTAAAATAAAATTCCAACACCTCACTTTGAGAATATAATTAAAAAGTCACTATGTAACTCATATCAAAACCCGGACATCATCATGTTATGTCTTGTCAAGCTGAAGGAAGAAGAAGGAAGGAAGAAAAGCAAAGCATTTGCATCTCATTTAGTGGCTTCAAACCATTAAAATAAAACTCCAACACATCACTTTGAGAATATAATTAAAAAGTCACTGTGTAATTCATATCAAAACCCGAACATCATGAAGTTAGAAGAGTATTGGTTATTCAGGTTCATATTTATGACAAAGTTAAACAACAAGCTCCTCTACCTTCTGGGCAGGGACTTGTTGCTCTGCAACCTCACTTGTTCAGTTAAGTATTGTTTTTCATATGTTTTCCTCTATTTTTCAAGAATTACAAGTGCATTCCAACCTAAGTATACAATCACTTCCAATAATTATTATAAATGATTTTTTTGATATTATGATATTTTTTTGATATTTATAATTATTAGTATTTGAGGTAATGATAGTATCCATTTCAAATTATAAAGACATTACACAAAAAGAGAAACAACCTTAAATTGATGGTGAAAACGATGGTGAAGATGTTCTTGTACTTGATACGAAAATGGTGAATAATGAGTAGGGGCCTATAAAAATGATTTAAAAAATCATCGTCATGATGCAAGTCTAATTTTGATGACAACTTAACCAAATCATCTTCGTGATGCAAGCCTAATTTTGATGACAACTTAACCAAATGACTTTTAATATTTGATTTTTTTAATTTTTTAAAACTTAAATGAAAGCATATTACAAATATTTAAAGAATAATATTAATGCTCCATATCAATAAAGAATAATATTAATGCTCCATATCAAGCCTCTTTTATAATATTCCTACACGATCTAACGCTTTTGAAATACAATAAAAGAACTTTCCTCACTCCAAGTGGTAGTGGAGTCAATATATGTCTCCAATATATTGAATGTCCCGTCCATATCATACTTCCATTCGAAAAATCGATCTCATAATAATTTAGGGGGAAATTATGCTTAGCATAGTTATTTGCCTTTGTATGCTTAACCTTTAAATAAAAAATCCTGGGGGTTAAAGCATGCACAATCTTCTTTTTTTTCTTTTCTTTATGATTCAATTTCCATCTTTATCTTTTTAAAATTATCTTATAAACAAGTATCCAACTTTATTTGACGTTATTATCGATATGTTAGAATATGGCCACCAACAATTTTAAGGATGTCCCTCTATTGCATTTTATACCATTCAATCTAATTATAAACACTACATAAAAGAAAATTAAGAGCAAAAACACTAGTTAATCCTCTATTCTAAATAAATAAAGGGAAATTAGGAACAACATAGACACATTTTCATCTTAGATTTAACAAGAAATTGTATGTGCAAATCATTTTACCTTAATAAATTTAAGGTTAAAAATAATTAATATCATATATTCTAAAAACATAACCTTTTATTAGTTTCGGTCGCACTTGGGACTATAGCAATTGGTTTTTACGTTGAGTGTGATTTTTTTTTTTTGCGTTGACCACAAATTTCATACTTTTTTTGATAGTTCAATTTTGATGATAGCGAGTTAATTTTTTTCCTCACTTCTAATTGGTCCTTTAAAACAACATCTTATTGTCGGGCAAATGACGGGAATTTAATATGCAATTAAATGTTAGATTTGGTAGCTTGAAGGTACTTCTACTTTGGCGGTGCCCAACGTGCGGAAGTGATCGAGCACATTTTCTCCCAAGTGAATTTATAATGTGTTTTTGTAAAGTAACTTTATAAAGTGATTTTATAAAGTTGGGTCTTTTAAAAGTGACTTTATGATGTTGTGGGTCACTTTAGTGACTTAAGTGACCTCAACGAATGATTAAGTTGTGACCGTTGATCTCATGAGGGCAAGATCTAATCTTGGCTATC
>ML829587.1:78236-91872 GCA_009831015.1 Picea engelmannii | reverse complement strand
GAAGTAGAAAGGTTGAACTCAATAGATTCAGGATGGGTAAAAAGATCCCAATTTATCATTTTCTTGATCCATGCTTCTTCAATGGTATTCTTGGAACATCCCATCATAATAGAATGGAATTTATGGCTTTCTTCAATAGAAGGCCTTTGGAGGGTTGGAGGCAAATGATTGTTAAAACGACAGTCTGGTATGACTTGGTCTCATTGTTCAATATATCCTAAATCATATATTGGTGTCCCTGGTGGTCTCATCCCTTTATAGATGTCTTGGAGTCGGGGATCTAATGATTCTATAGTGGGCATGTAATGAATCATGAGACAAAATGTTGACTCTTCAACTGAATGGCAAGATCCAGAAGTATTAAGTTCTTATGTTTGTTGAATATCTCAAAAAGACACAGATCTATCCATAGTGAAAGTAATAACTATTACTGCTCAGAAAAGCAGGGCGTTTAATTCTAGTTCTTCGCACCGGAGTGAAAGAATGTCGAATAAGCTCCTGGCCAACTGCTCAGGCAATAACTAGTTAGAACTTGGAAAGTCGCAGAAGTGGAAACCTTGTCTTTCAAAGGCCTAAGCCTTTTGATACGGTTTTCAGAAAGTCACAAGAGTGGAAACCTTGTCTTTCAAAGGCCCAAGACTCTTGATACGGCTTTCAATATTAATTATTATACCAATAAACATATAGCAGAGAGAGAAGTCTATTATCATACCCGAGTTGAAAATGTGGTTGGCTCTGATACCATTTGTAACTCAGAGGCTTCCTCGAGTGGAGAATGAAGCTTGAATAAAACTTGTCTTTGTCTCCTGCTTTTGCCGATTGCTTCCTTTTGCGATCTTAGCATGAACCCAAAAAATCACCTATGTGAACCCAGAAAACCTCCTATGTGAACCCAGGAAAGATCCCAGCATGAACCTTCGAACAACCCAATGCCCAAAATTGCCCTTAGCAGCCACTTGCCTAGTGGGATTTACTACATACGCTATTCAGGACCTAAGTGAACTTCCGGTAATCCCCTATGTGAACTTTCACAAATCTTTCCAGTGAAATTTTGCATAACCTTCGAGTGAACTCCATACAATCGCAATAGTAGGCAAACAGATAGAGCATAATACAGAGACAAGATAATAGACAATTTTTAGAGATAATATGCGGAAGCTGATTTATATTAAAAGAGCCAGAATGGCATAGATATACAGACTTTGAGCACATATTGCTCTTTCTCTCAACAGACAGACACACAGACTGAAACTAAAAGCTTCTGCCACTTTAGGTTCATCCTGGCCGAGCCAGAATCACGTAGGCTTATCAAAGCAACCTATCTGAAAGACCCAAAGCTCGAAGAGAGGGAGCTTAGAAGACTTAGACTTACAGACTCAAATCGACTCCAAAAAAACTGACTCCTTTCAAATGAACCTCTCACCTCCTTATATACAATTTTTTGGAGAAGAGAATCATTCTCATGAAAAGACTAGACAAGACACTTTACTATTTGCTTAGAATCAAATCTGCTTTTAAGATTTGGCGGAGAGAACATGCAAGAACCTTTCGACCAAATTTCAAATGTACTTTCCACGTATTAAGGAATCTTAGAAATGCGGGTCAAACCATGCCAAAAGCTAGAGAAGTGCACTAGGTTTCTAAGATCTCTTATTTGAAACATTACAAAGTGGAGATTTATGACGGAAATCCATGAAAACCGATTGACACCACTGTCGGCCAGTAAGACATGAAAGGACTGGCACCACTGTCGACCACTAAGACATGAAAGTGGATGGGTTCCACCATTTTATTCCACCGGTTGATCATGAAAGTGATTGAAATGATATGGGTCTCAGTGCTGAGTATAGACCTCCGTATACATCATTGGATCTTCATTGTTGTCTTCTTCTTGTTGGAGAACATACTTTGTTCGGATAACCCAAGGATTCTTCTCATTTATGAAGTTTGTCATATACCCAATGCTTGAGATCTGATTAAGTCGATGAACATTATCTGAAAGATTTAAATGATGAAACGCATTTATTGGCGATATCTAATAGAGAGAAGGAATTTTATTATCTTGGAACGAAATAGAGACTGATCGTTGAGTTTCCGGACATAGTAGAGGTCGAGCACTCGATTGAAGTTTCTGGTCAAAGTTGTGGTCGTCGACTTTCCAGTCGAAGTTGAGATCATCGACTTCCCGGTCGACTCCCTGTGATGTTGGTCCAACAATAACTATTTTGAAGAAGCCTTGACTGTTGATTAGAAGGATCCAGATCCGTCGAAAAAGAAAGAGATGACAAAATCCCACACTCATGCACAACCCCGTGAAAATCTCAAAGCTCTTCCTGGCATAATTTGAAGAAAAGTTCTACGTGCATGCCAAAATAAGTCTGAAAACCTAACATGGAAGAGAAATTAATCTGATCGATTGCAATACCATTAGTCAAGAGCGATTTCAAAGTCTGCGATAATCCCTTTTACACACTGCACGGTGGATTAAATAAGTACGTACTGAGCACGGTAGGATGCGATTATTGTCCTTCTTGGAAAAAAATGGACGCTAATATGATTTTGTGCATAAGAAATAATTATTGCAGTTAGTCTGGAAAGTAGTTCTTAATGGATTTAAGCCAAGGTGATTTACAATAGTTGGGCATATGAGTCATGAACAACAGGCATGGACAATAGTTGGGCGTATGAGTCGTGAACAATAGGCGTGGACAAACCCATGTGTGCAAACATTGACAGTATCACAATGATAATGTAAGAGATGTGTTAAATATAAGTGTACTATATGATTTTGAACAGAATCAAGGAGTCTATGTAGCCATGGTGGTAACAAATGTATAAGGAGTAATATATAAATGGACATTGAAAGAAACAAAGAGTCATCTTGTATAATTTGAACTTAAAGTTATCAAGAAACAAATATATAATGAAGTGAATTATGTGGCTATGTGACGACCACTTTCTGAACAAAATGTGCATCAAAATGTGGAGTTCAATTTTCAAAAGAATTACATGAAGGATATAGTCCAGTTTATACACTTAGTCAAGTCGACCCAAAATCAAGTAAATTCGACTCATAGTTTAATTTAGTCAAGTCGATTCTCTTAGTTGAAAACGAAAAAACATTATATTGTCGATTGTATTAGGTTTCAAGATGTATTGAAAAATCTGAGTCAAAGCATAAAGGAGGGGGTTAAACGTGTGTCATCCCCTCCACCAATGTAATGTAAGCTAGTATTTAGCCGATGAGATTGGCCCCTCACTTATGTAAGTTGATATTCAATGGACAACACCTAGTTGATGATCATGTAAACTCGTAATCAAGTTCTCATTCATGTAGTACAGATGCAGACTCAATTCTCACATATCGAAAAAGCATAAAGAAGCACATTCAACAAAGTATAACATTGATAACGAGCATGTTGGTAGCGGTTAAAGGCATTCAAGAAAGAGACATCAGATGACAAAACACATAGACAAAAGATTAAAAGAAAAGATGATGGCACAAGGAATACTGAATTGATCAAGCCCCCTTCTATAAAATTTGCAGAATAGTTCCTGAGTTGTGACCTCAGAAGCCAGAAAGCAAAGAAATGGTAGGTTGACAGAAGCATGATGTTCCACCATAGGGTGTGTGCAAGGGAAAGATGATTCGAGGATGAGCCACTCACCACTCTGAAGGCACCAAAGAGAAAGGTGTAACAATAGGATCAAGAGGACCACTATTGTTGGGTGGGAGAAAAGCATTTTGAGACTCGCTAACTACACAAGAACTTACCAGATTGAAGACAAAGGCTAAAGAGTAACAATACATTATTTATCTGCACACTTGCTCGGGACGAGCAAGGAATTTAGGGTGGGGGAGATGTTGGGAGGCCTTTTAGGCCCTTATATAGGCCATCGTACATTATACACTAGACATTATTATAATGAATATATGAACATATGTGTAATAAAGTACAAATAAATCATAATGAAGGATTAGTTGGAATGGGTACAACTTCTCCAACCGTCTCTCTATTGTACAAATACCCATGAAGACAGAATAAAGAATCAGATGGATATCCTTCCCTAAATTATCTCTTCTTTGTTGGGTTGTGTGTGCATTCTTGATATGCTTCACTATGTAGTCTCTCATGGAATGCTTGCTTCTAATCCCTAGACTACAACACCTCTGTTCTCTCTTCTCCTTGACCTGATCTCTAGATGGAAGTCCTTCTCCACCTATCTAAGATCTCCGTGAATCACAATCCTTCGTGATCCAACCCTCTAAGCAAAATTCCTTCTTTGATCTCAAGAATATCAAGTGTATCTTCTCCTTCACCCTATCCTTTCTTTTATAAGATTCAGTTATGACCTAACCCTAATATCCAAAGCGATTGACGATTGAGATTACTTTTCACCTCACTTGAGATCAATGGCTAAGATTAAATGTTAATTACTTTTAGCATTTCCTTAAATAAAACTCAACTCTCTAATAAAAGCAATTTAATAATTCCTTTAATTAAAGTAAAGTCTCAAGGTAGAAGGATTTGGATGAATTCCACACGTCTAGATAATTAGACCATGCGGAAGTACCTATCTGATGCTACAAATATCAACACTCCCTCTTAGTGAGGAAGGTACTTCTAGAAGAGCCTCCTGTAACTAGTTCTCCCTCCGACCCTAGAACAATGTTGTAGACATCATCCTACTCACTGGCATCCCTCCAACCCAGCTGGTCAGTTACTCCCTGAATACTAGAAGTCACATAATCGATGATGTGACATATCAATGCCACAAAGTTTGGAAACTTTGTCGAAGGCCTGCTCTCCCTCAATGCGCTCCTAGAAGCCTCATGATCCTAAGAATCCATCAATGTCATCTCGTACCAACTCAGTCTCCTAAAAGAAATAGAAGGGGATAACTCTCCCTTCCCATCTGAAGGTTGAATCCCTAAAGATTTTAACCTTGTACAATTATTTACTACAAACAAATTTTTAGTAAAATAACAGAAAAGATACAATGGAAAATACAAACATTACATAGATATTTTTCCCCTGGAAACCCAAACTAGGAAAACCAGTATATTCTATATTCATTCTTATCATACATTTTTTACCATACAATATACATATAGGAGCCAGCGGCATCCAAAACCCTAACCCAATGACCTAGATTAGTCAACAACCTTAATTCCTTAATCAAAAATAGAAAATCGTCGACAAAAACCATGTGCCGAAAAATCGCCCAACAATGGACATGAAAATCGAGGCAACATGAAAAATGAGGCAAAAATGTGACACGTTTTCTGAGTCAAATTTTTTTCTCAGGGGTTCTACCCCCAAACCCCCTCAACCACCCCCCCGCACGCACGCCCGACACAATGTCTACTTTTGCAAAGAATATAACACTAGGTCTAGTCGTGCAACAAATATAACACATACCCAACACTCCCCACATTAGAAGTATGTGGACTATACTCATCCTTCGACTGCTCACCCTTCGAAGGCTCATGTTCCTTGTCCTCTTTCATTGAAATTGATCCACGATTCAAGATCCATTTGGATTCTCTTACAGGCTTTCCCTGCAACCTATATAACCTGCCCTCTCTGACACCAATGCTCACTACTATTTCAAGGATCGATCCCTCTAAACATATGAGTACTTTCCCTCTCTGAAAAGTAATGGTGGAACCCCTATCCTCCAAAATTGAAACTAAGAGAAAGTTCTTCTTCAATTCTGGTACATAAAAGCACATCTTGGGTAATGCAGAGGTAACTGGGCTACAACACACACACAATTACAACACACCCCTTACTACATAATACACAGTGGAAAAGAAAAACATAAGTACTTTTTCCAAATAATAAGGAATCCACTGGAAACTAAAACACTCGTAAACCCACAACATTCAATACCATTCGTTTATTAATTCAATGTAGGGAACATATTTCTATATTACATCGAGCCTAAGCTAAAAACCATGAATTGCTTCTTTCGTGGCTGAAAACCACTACAAAATTGTCTATAGGATAATGGTCCACGTGTATGGACTAAGATTATGTGTTTTCCCTTCCTATGTGCTCACCCAATCTAGAATCTTTCTCTCCAGTCCACCTTCTACAATTTCCTTGCTTCATGGTTGATCAACCCCTTCAAAATCATGCTCCATTTCTCTTTAAAACTCCTCCTCGGCTCTGAAAAGATTTGCATTCCCTCCAAGAATGAGTAGTTACTCAAACTGTTTCTTTGTCTTCCAGATTGCTTCAACTTCCTTTTGGCCTTGGGTCACGCTTTTTTCCTTTAGCCATGAGTTTTTTTTTTTTTTAACGGTAGTTGCGACTCATCATGAAAGCATACCAGTGTGGAAAAATCAAATGCGTATGACCACATTGTTGCAAATAAAGAAATATTTTGACACTTGTAAAATTTGACGATGGCAACAGAAACATAATCTACACCAGCGATTGAGAAGATGAGATCGGTGAACCGTAAGGATGAGGCCAGAGGACTACTTCTTGAGTTAATATCCATTGATTTATGGTTTCATGTTGTTGCATGCAAGACTCCAAATGAGATTTGGACCACCTCTGAAGGACTCTTTGGAAAGCAGGATGAGATGCGAGGTGATATGCTTGAGGTAGAGTTGAATACCTTAGACCCTAAAAGTTTTGATAATATACACGATTTCTTTACTAAATTTAAATCTTTGATTTTGAGCTTGGGTGAATGTGGTATTAACAAGTCTACACAAGAGAAACAAGTTATTCTAACAATCTTGGCCAAGCTAGGACCAGAATATGTTGTATATGTCTCCAATTTCCATTTTGGCAAATGTCTTTTTGGAACAAATTGGAAAATGCCTACGTTGGCTTAGTTCATTGAATCTCTTACACAAGAGCAGAAAAAAAATCATACACATGGGCCTCATGAAAGATCCCAAAGCACATGCACTCACCATGCATGATGGAAAAGGGTTATTCAAACAAAACGGGAAGGAGGGCTATTCCAAACCCTTTAATGATTCTGCAGGTTCCAAAGGCTCTTCAAATTCCAAGAAGAAGAAGAAGGGAAAACAATGCACTTACTGGAATAAACCGAATCATGAAGAATCCACATGCATGAAGAAACATATTGATCTTATGGCACAGGGACTTCAACAGAACAGCCTTGGAAATTTCATTCCAAAGGGAGTCAAGAAGCAGAAGGAAGAAGATCATGCTCCTAATAAAGGTAATCATCATGCTCTGGTTGAAATTAATTTCTCATCTGATTCATGGATTATAGATTATGGTGCATCCCATCATATGGCAGTGACAAATGAAGTTTTCTCTTCTTTGATTCCATGCTCAAGACCACCTATTCTCATGGGGGATGATACTCCAGTAGAAGTAGCAAGAGAAGGGAGAGTGGAACTCCACAATGGTAGTTTTGAGAATGTTTTACATGTTCCAAAGCTTTCTATGAATCTGCTCTCAGTTTATCAGATCACTCAAAAAGGTGAAAAGGTTGAATTTACATCAGATTCAGTTTCAGTAATTGACATGCATGACAATTCCATCATTGTAATTGGTGAGGTGAATCATAAGTCAAGGTTGTATAAATTCACTAAGTTTTTTGACGATGACTCCTCTATTCTACTTACACATAACGAGAGTACTTTGCATGCACCTCTAGTGCAACATGCATATACTCTTTTTCTTCCATCAGTTTCAGACATCATAGATGATTCCATACACTTAGATTATGTACATGGAAATAAGTAGGTAGTACAACCAGATAAGAAGCCAACGCCGAAGATAATATGCCCAAGAAGGCACAAACCTCACTTCAAGTAGCAGGCAACCTTGCAGGGATTCCATTGGATTCGAGGATGACTCAATCTCAGCATGATGAGCCTTCTCATGTATTTTAATCTTCAGAACCTATGATGCCCATGCATTGCTATATGGTTCAATCTACTGATCCACATAACTACAATAGGGTTGTGGGAAATCCATTATGGCAAGCAACCATGCAGAAGGAGTATGACTCACTCCTACAGAACCAAACTTGGAATCTGGTTCCACTTCCACCAAAAAGGAATATTTTCAGGTGCAAATGGGTCCACAAGATCAAGAGGTACAAGGCCTGACAGGTTGCCAAAGGAATTCATCAGATCCATAAATATTTCTACATATTCACGAAGACTTTCAGTGAGCAGAAGTTTCAAACTTTGCGGGATCGTCTTGCAGTGAAGAACACAGTTGCCTGGCAACTGCCATTTTCTTCTTTTGATACATTATATTTTGAGGGGGGGTTTTGTTCCCACGTGGTTTTCCCTCTTTCCTTGTTTTTATTCAGTGTTCATTAGTTCCATTGTACATGAGTACCTAAAATGGCCTAGTAGTCGGGACTCATTTTTCACTCCATAGTGATGTTCAGGGGGGGTGTTGGAGAAATTTCTATTTTCGGCACACTAGTTCAGTGGGAGTTAACTGAGTATTTCTATTTTAGACTTTCTAATATTATACCATCACTATTATGCATGTATTCCTAATTATAGGATGTCATTGCTTATATGAGTGAAGATCACTCACTCATTGATAAGAACATAATATGCATTGATTCTCATTCTTCATTGTGTATCTCTCTTCCTTTTCATGATAAGCTTTGTTTGTGCATGCTTTAGCTAGATCTCCTGTGCAGGTTTCCATGAAACACTGACATCCTGGTCATCTCTCAGGAACTCCTTTTTGAAAACAAAAAAAATCTATTTTATTGCAATTTGTATCTTTCTTTGAATACCACAACAGACTTCATGTTCCGGATTATTTTCGGCACGAAATGAAATCGGAGATATAATAAAGAAATGCACAGAGATATCACAGATATTCAATAATATAACAGAAATGTATCAGAGATGCAACCATAAACACAGATATACAGTAATACACAATTTCTATTAATGAAAGAAATGTACAGAGACTGTAAAAATACAGAGTGAAAGACTCGCTAGAATGGTGGCAGCTTATCTCTGAGAAAAGATGTGACGGCTACTCGCATTCGCAAGAAGATGACTACAATGAGGCTCTAAAGGGATTTTTACAATAAGAAAGAATGAAGAAAACCCTAGAAATCCAAAAACCTAACCCTAGGAGATGAAGCGCCAAAAGTCATGTGGGCCCCGTTTGGGTAAGTTAGTACATCAACTTCCCGGGATTGTAACTTTTGCATACGATCTCCGTTTTAGGCGTATGATAGCTCATTGGAAAGGTATCATCGAGGAGATTAATTTTGGAGTATCAATCATACATTTGGCTATAATTGGAAACATCGATCTCGAAAAACCTTCATTTAGGCCCTCAAAATGGTCCCGGAAGTTAAAACCTGCTAAAAATAGTAAATTGCCAAAATTGCCAGAAAATTGTTTTGAGCCCGTCGAAAAAGGTGGGTGGTCACCGATATCCACCTGGATGAATCCTCCCTCCTTAGGAAGCAATGGTATCCATTGCGTTGAGTTCTCGGGGCAGAGGGAAAAGCATTTGTTGGATCTGCATCTTGGTGAGCTGCTTGTATTGTTGGAGATGTCGCGCTGCTTAGTTTGTGGAAGTCTGTCATGCACCTGTTGAAGTTGAGGCTGTTCAAAAAGTCGAGCTACATGAGAGGAAGGTGTGCAGAAGGAATCTTTGTGCTTTGCTACAACCTTGTCGACCTGCTTCTGTTGGATAGAAGGTGCAGGGGGCGAGGCTATAGTGGCTGCAGTGTCCTTTTGTTATCATTTTGAACATATTGTGAAGAAGATAAATTTTGCAGTATGAGATACTACATTGTGACACTTTTTAGGTGGAACAATAGTTGGAACTACCTCTGGTATTCTGTAGAGATGACCCCCCAAAGTAACAATGACACTATGGGGTCGAGACTCATAAACAACATGGCATCTCCACATATATGGTTGGCCCAAGAGAACATCACAGACATCCAATGGGGAAACATCACATAATACCTCATCCTTGAAGGGTTGGATGCCATATGACAATCGACACTGTTGGCTGACACAGAGATCTCATCCTTGTCGAAGCCTCCCGATGTTTATGGCTGCGGGTGTGGTGTTGTCGACAATCCCAACTGTTTGACGACCTCTACTGAGATGAGGTTTTTCTAGCTTCCGCTATCAACAATAAAATGCAGTGGGGTCCCCTTCACCCACATCTGTGAATGAAAAAGGCGCTCCCCCTCTCCAGGATCTGTTGGTTCTTCTGGTTGAATTGTTGCGGTCACGACAATAGCAGTGGGGTCTGCGTCAATGATCTGTCCTTTACCAGTATTTTCATAATCAGATTCTGAATCAGGGTTCAGCTCCTTGTCTTTGATCTCGACCACCAATGACTGTTTTGAGCGACATTCATTGGTGTTGTGTGAGAGGCTTTTGTGGAAATCACACCATTTTCCGGTTTCCTTCTTTGTCTTCCCGTGACCCTTCTTTTCCTATGTCTTGGACTGGTTTTCGGGAGACTATTTGTTAGGGCCATCTTTGACATACTTTGGTTGTTGCGGATTTGCAGACCCGAATTCCCGTTTATTCTGGTGCTTAAATTTTTGCTCAATTTTAACAACATATCGATAAGCAACACCGAGTGATGAGATGTCCAAAAAATCCATTTCAATCTGGATG
This sequence comes from Picea engelmannii, assembly GCA_009831015.1. NCBI lineage: Eukaryota > Viridiplantae > Streptophyta > Pinopsida > Pinales > Pinaceae > Picea > Picea engelmannii. The sequence goes on along the minus strand of ML829587.1, from coordinate 81,236 downwards.
TATCTGTGTAGAGCCCCACAGTATTTCAGAACCAAATGTCACTTGGAGTCTTTGATACCTAGCTTGGTGCGTAAGGTATGGAAGGTATTGGTGAACTCCGAAACTGCTTGGCCCCTCTCTTGCCGCAGTGTGGTCCATGTCATGTATTGGTCCTCATAGTTGCCAATAGGGTAATATTGTTCCTTTACCGCATCCACAAAAAAATCCCAAGTGGGATCGGCCCCATATATTTCAGACTCCTCTGTGGAACTCTGCTCCCAATAAGTTTCCCACCAATGTTTGACATGGGGGGGAGATTTAAGGAGTGCGAAGATGATGTTTTCTTTGTTGGAAAATTTGTGAATAGAGAAATAACCTTCTAGTAGATTTAACCATTTGTCTAGGGCTTCTGCATATATCTGTCCTTCAAATACAGGAATATCAAAATTAACTTGTACCTTGAAGGCGAAGTGCCTCCAAAGTGACTGCTTGATGAAGATGCGCCTATTGCTATCGGCATACGTTGAAGGATGTGGGAAAAATTCTCCATCATTTCGTCCCTCTGTCGCGAGAGAGCTTGCTCAAGCAACAGACTGATAGGATCCTCTGCTCTATCGTTTTTTTTTTCTTCCGTCATTGAGGGTTTCTTGGGTGTGCGAGAGTGATTGTATTCAATAGAGACAAGCTCAAGACCCAACTTTCTATACTCGGACCTCATCGGGGACATGCACTGAAAAAACGATCAAGAGCAGCGTGCTCTAATACCACTGATCCGGATTATTTTCGACACGAAATGAGATCAGAGATATAATAAATAAATGCACAGAGATATCACATATATTCAATAATATAACAAAAATGTATCAGAGATGCAACCATAAACACAGATATACAATAATACGCAATTTCTATTAATGAAAGAAATGTACAGAGACTATAAAAATACAGAGTGAAAGACTCGCTAGAATGGTGGGAGCTTATCTTTGAGAAGAGATGTGACAGCTACTCGCATTCGCAAGAAGATGAAAACAATGAGGCTCTGAAGGCCTTTTTACAATAATAAATAATGCCCAAAACCCTAGATATCCAAAAACCTAACCCTAGGAGATGAAGCGCCAAAAGCCATGTGGGCCCCGTTTGGGTAAGTTAGTACATCAACTTCCCGGGGTCGTAACTTTTGCATACGATATCCGTTTTAGGAATATGATAGCTCGTTGGAAAGGTATCGTCGAGGAGATTCATTTTGGTGGATAAGTCATGCCTTTTTCTATCATTTAGAACCTCAATCTCGAAAAACCTTCATTTAGGCCCTCAAAATGGCCTCGAAAGTTAAAACCTGCTAAAAATAGTAAATTGCCAAAATTGCTAGAAAATTGTTTTGAGCCAGTCGAAAAATGTGAGTGGTCACCAATATCCACCTAGATCACTTCCTCCCTCCTTAGGAAGCAATGGTATCCATTGCGTTGAGTTCCCGGGGGAGAGAGAAAAGCATTTGTTGGATATGCATCTTGGTGAGCTGCTTGTATTGTTGGAGACATCGCATTGCTTAGTTTGTGGAAGTCTATCATGCACCTGTTGAAGCTAAGGTTGTTCAAAAAGTCGAGCTACATGAGAGGAAGGTGTGCAGAAGGAATCTTTGTGCTTTGCTGCAGCCTTGTCGACCTTCTTCTATTGGATAGAAGGTGCAAGGGGCGAGGCTATAGTGGTTGCAGTGTCCTTCTGTTCCCCTTTTGAACAGATTGTGAAGAAGCTGAATTTTACAGTATGAGATACTACCTTGTGACACTTTTTAGGTGGAACAATAGTTGGAACTACCTCTAGTATTCTATAGAGATGACCCCCCAAAGTAACAATGACACTACGGGGTCAAGACTCATAAACAACATGGCGTCTCCACATATATGGTTGGCCCAAGAGAACATCACAGACATCCAGTGGGGAAACATCACATAATACCTCATCCTTGAAGGGTTGGATGTCATATGACAATCGACACTATTGGCTGACACAGAGATCTCGTCCTTGTTGAAGCCACCCGATGTTGTATGGCTGCGGGTGTGGTGTTGTCAACAATCCCAACTGTTTGACGACCTCTGTTGAGATGAGGTTTTTCTGGCTTCCGCTATCAACAATAAAATGTAGTGGGGTCCCCTTCACCCACATCTGTGAATGAAAAAGGCACTCCCCCTCTTCAGGATCTGTTGGTTCTTCTGGTTGAATTGTTGCGGTCGCGACAATAGCAGTGGGGTTTGCATCAATGATCTGTCCTTTACCAGTATTTTCATAATCAGATTCTGAATCAGGGTTCATCTCCTTGTCTTTGATCTCCGCCACCAATGACTGTTTTGAGCGACATTCAACGGTGTTTTCCCAGGGGCTTTTGTAGAAATCACACCATTTTCCGGTGTCCTTCCTTGTCTTCCCGTGACCCTTCTTTTCCTGTGTCTTGGACTGGTTTTCGGGAGACTGTTTGTTAGGGTCGTCTTTATCATGCTTTGGTTTTTGCGGATTTGTAGACCCGAATTCCCATTTATTCTAGTGCTTAAATTTCTCCTCAATTTTAACTGCATATCGATAAGCAACACCAAGTAACGAGATGTCCAAAAAATCCATTTCAGTCTGGATGTATCTATGTAGAACCCCATGATATTTCAGAACCAAATGTCGCTCGGATTCTTTGATACACAGCTTGGTACGCAAGGTATGGAAGGTATTGGTGAACTCTGAAACTGCATGGCCCCTCTCTTTCCGCAGTGTGGTCCATCTCATCTACTAGTCCTCATAGTTGCCAATAAGGTAATATTGTTCCTTTACCGCATCCACAAAAAAATCCCAAGTGGGATCGACCCCATATATTTCAAACTCCTCTGTGGAACTTTGCTCCCAATAAGTTTCCCACCAATGTTTGACATGGGGGAGAGCTTTAAGGAGTGCGAAGGTGATCTTTTCTTTGTCGAAAAATTTGTGAACAGAGAAATAACCTTCTAGCAGATTTAACCATTTGTCTAGGGCTTCTGCATC
>ML829587.1:48639-78136 GCA_009831015.1 Picea engelmannii | reverse complement strand
AATCTAAGTGTATGGAATCATCTATGATGTCTGAAACTGATGGAAGAAAAAGAGTATATGCATGTTGCACTAGAGGTGCATGCAAAGTACTCTCGTTATGTGTAAGTAGAATAGAGGAGTCATCGTCAAAAAACTTAGTGAATTTATACAACCTTGACTTATGATTCACCTCACCAATTACAATGATGGAATTGTCATGCATGTCAATTACTGAAACTGAATCTGATGTAAATTCAACCTTTTCACCTTTTTGAGTGATCTGATAAACTGAGAGCAGATTCATAGAAAGCTTTGGAACATGTAAAACATTCTCAAAACTACCATTGTGGAGTTCCACTCTCCCTTCTCTTGCTACTTCTACTGGAGTATCATCCCCCATGAGAATAGGTGGTCTTGAGCATGGAATCAAAGAAGAGAAAACTTCATTTGTCACTGCCATATGATGGGATGCACCATAATCTATAATCCATGAATCAGATGAGAAATTAATTTCAACCAGAGCATGATGATTACCTTTATTAGGAGCATGATCTTCTTCCTTCTGCTTCTTGACTCCCTTTGGAATGAAATTTCCAAGGCTGTTCTGTTGAAGTCCCTGTGCCATAAGATCAATATGTTTCTTCATGCATGTGGATTCTTCATGATTCGGTTTATTCCAGTAAGTGCATTGTTTTCCCTTCTTCTTCTTCTTGGAATTTGAAGAGCCTTTGGAACCTGCAGAATCATTAAAGGGTTTGGAATAGCCCTCCTTCCCGTTTTGTTTGAATAACCCTTTTCCATCATGCATGGTGAGTGCATGTGCTTTGGGATCTTTCATGAGGCCCATGTGTATGATTTTTTTTCTGCTCTTGTGTAAGAGATTCAATGAACTAAGCCAACGTAGGCATTTTCCAATTTGTTCCAAAAAGACATTTGCCAAAATGGAAATTGGAGACATATACAACATATTCTGGTCCTAGCTTGGCCAAGATTGTTAGAATAACTTGTTTCTCTTGTGTAGACTTGTTAATACCACATTCACCCAAGCTCAAAATCAAAGATTTAAATTTAGTAAAGAAATCGTGTATATTATCAAAACTTTTAGGGTCTAAGGTATTCAACTCTACCTCAAGCATATCACCTCGCATCTCATCCTGCTTTCCAAAGAGTCCTTCAGAGGTGGTCCAAATCTCATTTGGAGTCTTGCATGCAACAACATGAAACCATAAATCAATGGATATTAACTCAAGAAGTAGTCCTCTGGCCTCATCCTTACGGTTCACCGATCTCATCTTCTCAATCGCTGGTGTAGATTATGTTTCTGTTGCCATCGTCAAATTTTACAAGTGTCAAAATATTTCTTTATTTGCAACAATGTGGTCATACGCATTTGATTTTTCCACACTGGTATGCTTTCATGATGAGTCGCAACTACCGTTAAAAAAAAAAAAAACTCATGGCTAAAGGAAAAAAGCGTGACCCAAGGCCAAAAGGAAGTTGAAGCAATCTGGAAGACAAAGAAACAGTTTGAGTAACTACTCATTCTTGGAGGGAATGCAAATCTTTTCAGAGCCGAGGAGGAGTTTTAAAGAGAAATGGAGCATGATTTTGAAGGGGTTGATCAACCATGAAGCAAGGAAATTGTAGAAGGTGGACTGGAGAGAAAGATTCTAGATTGGGTGAGCACATAGGAAGGGAAAACACATAATCTTAGTCCATACACGTGGACCATTATCCTATAGACAATTTTGTAGTGGTTTTCAGCCACGAAAGAAGCAATTCATGGTTTTTAGCTTAGGCTCGATGTAATATAGAAATATGTTCCCTACATTGAATTAATAAACGAATGGTATTGAATGTTGTGGGTTTACGAGTGTTTTAGTTTCCAGTGGATTCCTTATTATTTGGAAAAAGTACTTATGTTTTTCTTTTCCACTGTGTATTATGTAGTAAGGGGTGTGTTGTAATTGTGTGTGTGTTGTAGCCCAGTTACCTCTGCATTACCCAAGATGTGCTTTTATGTACCAGAATTGAAGAAGAACTTTCTCTTAGTTTCAATTTTGGAGGATAGGGGTTCCACCATTACTTTTCAGAGAGGGAAAGTACTCATATGTTTAGAGGGATCGATCCTTGAAATAGTAGTGAGCATTGGTGTCAGAGAGGGCAGGTTATATAGGTTGCAGGGAAAGCCTGTAAGAGAATCCAAATGGATCTTGAATCGTGGATCAATTTCAATGAAAGAGGACAAGGAACATGAGCCTTCGAAGGGTGAGCAGTCGAAGGATGAGTATAGTCCACATACTTCTAATGTGGGGAGTGTTGGGTATGTGTTATATTTGTTGCACGACTAGACCTAGTGTTATATTCTTTGCAAAAGTAGACATTGTGTCGGGCGTGCGTGCGGGGGGGTGGTTGAGGGGGTTTGGGGGTAGAACCCCTGAGAAAAAAATTTGACTCAGAAAACGTGTCACATTTTTGCCTCATTTTTCATGTTGCCTCGATTTTCATGTCCATTGTTGGGCGATTTTTCGGCACATGGTTTTTGTCGACGATTTTCTATTTTTGATTAAGGAATTAAGGTTGTTGACTAATCTAGGTCATTGGGTTAGGGTTTTGGATGCCGCTGGCTCCTATATGTATATTGTATGGTAAAAAATGTATGATAAGAATGAATATAGAATATACTGGTTTTCCTAGTTTGGGTTTCCAGGGGAAAAATATCTATGTAATGTTTGTATTTTCCATTGTATCTTTTCTGTTATTTTACTAAAAATTTGTTTGTAGTAAATAATTGTACAAGGTTAAAATCTTTAGGGATTCAACCTTCAGATGGGAAGGGAGAGTTATCCCCTTCTATTTCTTTTAGGAGACTGAGTTGGTACGAGATGACATTGATGGATTCTTAGGATCATGAGGCTTCTAGGAGCGCATTGAGGGAGAGCAGGCCTTCGACAAAGTTTCCAAACTTTGTGGCATTGATATGTCACATCATCGATTATGTGACTTCTAGTATTCAGGGAGTAACTGACCAGCTGGGTTGGAGGGATGCCAGTGAGTAGGATGATGTCTACAACATTGTTCTAGGGTCGGAGGGAGAACTAGTTACAGGAGGCTCTTCTAGAAGTACCTTCCTCACTAAGAGGGAGTGTTGATATTTGTAGCATCAGATAGGTACTTCCGCATGGTCTAATTATCTAGACGTGTGGAATTCATCCAAATCCTTCTACCTTGAGACTTTACTTTAATTAAAGGAATTATTAAATTGCTTTTATTAGAGAGTTGAGTTTTATTTAAGGAAATGCTAAAAGTAATTAACATTTAATCTTAGCCATTGATCTCAAGTGAGGTGAAAAGTAATCTCAATCGTCAATCGCTTTGGATATTAGGGTTAGGTCATAACTGAATCTTATAAAAGAAAGGATAGGGTGAAGGAGAAGATACACTTGATATTCTTGAGATCAAAGAAGGAATTTTGCTTAGAGGGTTGGATCACGAAGGATTGTGATTCACGGAGATCTTAGATAGGTGGAGAAGGACTTCCATCTAGAGATCAGGTCAAGGAGAAGAGAGAACAGAGGTGTTGTAGTCTAGGGATTAGAAGCAAGCATTCCATGAGAGACTACATAGTGAAGCATATCAAGAATGCACACACAACCCAACAAAGAAGAGATAATTTAGGGAAGGATATCCATCTGATTCTTTATTCTGTCTTCATGGGTATTTGTACAATAGAGAGACGGTTGGAGAAGTTGTACCCATTCCAACTAATCCTTCATTATGATTTATTTGTACTTTATTACACATATGTTCATATATTCATTATAATAATGTCTAGTGTATAATGTACGATGGCCTATATAAGGGCCTAAAAGGCCTCCCAACATCTCCCCCACCCTAAATTCCTTGCTCGTCCCGAGCAAGTGTGCAGATAAATAATGTATTGTTACTCTTTAGCCTTTGTCTTCAATCTGGTAAGTTCTTGTGTAGTTAGCGAGTCTCAAAATGCTTTTCTCCCACCCAACAATAGTGGTCCTCTTGATCCTATTGTTACACCTTTCTCTTTGGTGCCTTCAGAGTGGTGAGTGGCTCATCCTCGAATCATCTTTCCCTTGCACACACCCTATGGTGGAACATCATGCTTCTGTCAACCTACCATTTCTTTGCTTTCTGGCTTCTGAGGTCACAACTCAGGAACTATTCTGCAAATTTTATAGAAGGGGGCTTGATCAATTCAGTATTCCTTGTGCCATCATCTTTTCTTTTAATCTTTTGTCTATGTGTTTTGTCATCTGATGTCTCTTTCTTGAATGCCTTTAACCGCTACCAACATGCTCGTTATCAATGTTATACTTTGTTGAATGTGCTTCTTTATGCTTTTTCGATATGTGAGAATTGAGTCTGCATCTGTACTACATGAATGAGAACTTGATTACGAGTTTACATGATCATCAACTAGGTGTTGTCCATTGAATATCAACTTACATAAGTGAGGGGCCAATCTCATCGGCTAAATACTAGCTTACATTACATTGGTGGAGGGGATGACACACGTTTAACCCCCTCCTTTATGCTTTGACTCAGATTTTTCAATACATCTTGAAACCTAATACAATCGACAATATAATGTTTTTTCGTTTTCAACTAAGAGAATCGACTTGACTAAATTAAACTATGAGTCGAATTTACTTGATTTTGGGTCGACTTGACTAAGTGTATAAACTGGACTATATCCTTCATGTAATTCTTTTGAAAATTGAACTCCACATTTTGATGCACATTTTGTTCAGAAAGTGGTCGTCACATAGCCACATAATTCACTTCATTATATATTTGTTTCTTGATAACTTTAAGTTCAAATTATACAAGATGACTCTTTGTTTCTTTCAATGTCCATTTATATATTACTCCTTATACATTTGTTACCACCATGGCTACATAGACTCCTTGATTCTGTTCAAAATCATATAGTACACTTATATTTAACACATCTCTTACATTATCATTGTGATACTGTCAATGTTTGCACACATGGGTTTGTCCACGCCTATTGTTCACGACTCATACGCCCAACTATTGTCCATGCCTGTTGTTCATGACTCATATGCCCAACTATTGTAAATCACCTTGGCTTAAATCCATTAAGAACTACTTTCCAGACTAACTGCAATAATTATTTCTTATGCACAAAATCATATTAGCGTCCATTTTTTTCCAAGAAGGACAATAATCGCATCCTACCGTGCTCAGTACGTACTTATTTAATCCACCGTGCAGTGTGTAAAAGGGATTATCGCAGACTTTGAAATCGCTCTTGACTAATGGTATTGCAATCGATCAGATTAATTTCTCTTCCATGTTAGGTTTTCAGACTTATTTTGGCATGCACGTAGAACTTTTCTTCAAATTATGCCAGGAAGAGCTTTGAGATTTTCACGGGGTTGTGCATGAGTGTGGGATTTTGTCATCTCTTTCTTTTTCGACGGATCTGGATCCTTCTAATCAACAGTCAAGGCTTCTTCAAAATAGTTATTGTTGGACCAACATCACAGGGAGTCGACCGGGAAGTCGATGATCTCAACTTCGACTGGAAAGTCGACGACCACAACTTTGACCAGAAACTTCAATCGAGTGCTCGACCTCTACTATGTCCGGAAACTCAACGATCAGTCTCTATTTCGTTCCAAGATAATAAAATTCCTTCTCTCTATTAGATATCGCCAATAAATGCGTTTCATCATTTAAATCTTTCAGATAATGTTCATCGACTTAATCAGATCTCAAGCATTGGGTATATGACAAACTTCATAAATGAGAAGAATCCTTGGGTTATCCGAACAAAGTATGTTCTCCAACAAGAAGAAGACAACAATGAAGATCCAATGATGTATACGGAGGTCTATACTCAGCACTGAGACCCATATCATTTCAATCACTTTCATGATCAACCGGTGGAATAAAATGGTGGAACCCATCCACTTTCATGTCTTAGTGGTCGACAGTGGTGCCAGTCCTTTCATGTCTTACTGGCCGACAGTGGTGTCAATCGGTTTTCATGGATTTCCGTCATAAATCTCCACTTTGTAATGTTTCAAATAAGAGATCTTAGAAACCTAGTGCACTTCTCTAGCTTTTGGCATGGTTTGACCCGCATTTCTAAGATTCCTTAATACGTGGAAAGTACATTTGAAATTTGGTCGAAAGGTTCTTGCATGTTCTCTCCGCCAAATCTTAAAAGCAGATTTGATTCTAAGCAAATAGTAAAGTGTCTTGTCTAGTCTTTTCATGAGAATGATTCTCTTCTCCAAAAAATTGTATATAAGGAGGTGAGAGGTTCATTTGAAAGGAGTCAGTTTTTTTGGAGTCGATTTGAGTCTGTAAGTCTAAGTCTTCTAAGCTCCCTCTCTTCGAGCTTTGGGTCTTTCAGATAGGTTGCTTTGATAAGCCTACGTGATTCTGGCTCGGCCAGGATGAACCTAAAGTGGCAGAAGCTTTTAGTTTCAGTCTGTGTGTCTGTCTGTTGAGAGAAAGAGCAATATGTGCTCAAAGTCTGTATATCTATGCCATTCTGGCTCTTTTAATATAAATCAGCTTCCGCATATTATCTCTAAAAATTGTCTATTATCTTGTCTCTGTATTATGCTCTATCTGTTTGCCTACTATTGCGATTGTATGGAGTTCACTCGAAGGTTATGCAAAATTTCACTGGAAAGATTTGTGAAAGTTCACATAGGGGATTACCGGAAGTTCACTTAGGTCCTGAATAGCGTATGTAGTAAATCCCACTAGGCAAGTGGCTGCTAAGGGCAATTTTGGGCATTGGGTTGTTCGAAGGTTCATGCTGGGATCTTTCCTGGGTTCACATAGGAGGTTTTCTGGGTTCACATAGGTGATTTTTTGGGTTCATGCTAAGATCGCAAAAGGAAGCAATCGGCAAAAGCAGGAGACAAAGACAAGTTTTATTCAAGCTTCATTCTCCACTCGAGGAAGCCTCTGAGTTACAAATGGTATCAGAGCCAACCACATTTTCAACTCGGGTATGATAATAGACTTCTCTCTCTGCTATATGTTTATTGGTATAATAATTAATATTGAAAGCCGTATCAAGAGTCTTGGGCCTTTGAAAGACAAGGTTTCCACTCTTGTGACTTTCTGAAAACCGTATCAAAAGGCTTAGGCCTTTGAAAGACAAGGTTTCCACTTCTGCGACTTTCCAAGTTCTAACTAGTTATTGCCTGAGCAGTTGGCCAGGAGCTTATTCGACATTCTTTCACTCCGGTGCGAAGAACTAGAATTAAACGCCCTGCTTTTCTGAGCAGTAATAGTTATTACTTTCACTATGGATAGATCTGTGTCTTTTTGAGATATTCAACAAACATAAGAACTTAATACTTCTGGATCTTGCCATTCAGTTGAAGAGTCAACATTTTGTCTCATGATTCATTACATGCCCACTATAGAATCATTAGATCCCCGACTCCAAGACATCTATAAAGGGATGAGACCACCAGGGACACCAATATATGATTTAGGATATATTGAACAATGAGACCAAGTCATACCAGACTGTCGTTTTAACAATCATTTGCCTCCAACCCTCCAAAGGCCTTCTATTGAAGAAAGCCATAAATTCCATTCTATTATGATGGGATGTTCCAAGAATACCATTGAAGAAGCATGGATCAAGAAAATGATAAATTGGGATCTTTTTACCCATCCTGAATCTATTGAGTTCAACCTTTCTACTTCCGACCAAGAAAAGTCTTGTTTGTCCCAAGAATGGCAAACATACATTTCAGGAAATAATCTCTGGATTTCTTTTTATGAATGGAAAAGAAAATCCCAAAATCCTGCAGTCCAGATGATGAAAGGAGGAAAAGAAGGGTCTGCCCGCCATGAATGGAAAAACCTGGAAGGAAAAATTGTCGAATCCACAACAACCTTTTCGCCCTGTAAAGGCATCATTCTTGAAGACAGTAATAGACAGGTCAAAGCTATACCCCTAATGTTAGTTGATGAAGCCACCCAACTCTCGAGTGTAGAAAAAGGAGTCCAGTCCATATCAGAACAAGTAAATTGGACTAATATTGCTCTTAGAGGTATGGTCACACATACATTTGTGACCAATGATTATGATAGAAAAGGGCATATTAGAGACCTACAAGTCTCTACAAATATAATACCCCAATCAATAAACCAGATAAATGACAGAGTTGCAGACATCTATGATCGTGTTGGAAAAACATAGAACATAGTGATACAAAAAACTAAGGATTCTGCAAAAAATCATGAAGAACTGATGGAAGGACTAGGAGAATCCTTCTTAGTCATCGAGAAAACTCTGTTAGAGATCAAGCAAAAAGACACTACTCCCGACAAACCAATTCCCCAATCTTTTATTCTCCCTCACTCTTTGATTTCTATTATTTCCCCTGTATATAAGCCCGAAGAAAAGTCTAGCGAAAAGAAATTCCCAATCCATTTTCCAAAAGAAGAAACAAATTCTTCTTCTTCCACAAACCCCAATCTATCTCTGGTTTCTGTCCAAAGACCTTCATATGAAAATATCCCACACCATATGAATAGGCCACTTGCACTTGATCTTCTAGGAAAAGGAAAGATGCATGAGTCCTAATCATTTGCAGAAGATCGGTTCCCTAAATGGAACATAGATGGTCTGCCAATAGGGCAAGTCTGAAAATTATTGGACAGAATGTATGTCTCTTATAAAATCATGTGTATGAAAAGCAAAAGTGAGACAGAAGCATGCAAGTCTTTGATCCAGTGCTTCACAGGAACGTTAAGAAAATGGTGGGAAGTCATATCCTCACCTATTATGATAACAAAAATGGAAGCAGAGGTACTAAGAGATGAACAAGGAGATGTTGTCTATCATCTCAATGGAACTCCTCAGAACAATATGATAGGATCCCTCACCACACTAATTCTGGAACATTGGTGTGGTACTGAAGAAGAATTAACTGACAAGAACGAAATGATATTAATGAATATCAAATGCAGAAAAATTTCAGAATATGAGGAATTCCACAAAGAATGGACTCAAATAATATTTGAAGTAAAAGACAGTCAGAATCTTTTATGGAAACAAGTATACCTTGCAGCAATCCCTAGCAAGTTTGTAGAATATCTCAAAATGCAAGAGGTTTTCAAATTACCTTATGAGATGTATACTTGGGGAGAAATTTATTCTCTTATCACTAAAGCCCTAATTGGACTATGCATAAATATGAAAGTTCATAAGTCTATCCAAAAATTGTCCCACCTACCTGATAGCAAATCTATTTGTGAGAAATATGGCCTATACCTCACAGATCCCACCAGAAGAAAGAAAAAGAAATTTAGGGCATTCAAAGAAAAAAAACCTCAAAACTGAGGAAGATATAGACAAAAAACTCAATATTATGAGCCTGGGGACATTAAATTGAAAACACATTCCAGCCAAACAAGGCAACAAGTTCAATGTTGGCTTTGCAGCAAAACTGGACACATAGCAAGTTCTTGTCGAGAAGGGAAAAATTCGAGAATATTCAAAGGGAAAATCTCAGAACAAAGGGCCAAAGAAGCACATCAGAATTCTAGTATAGAAAAAACACAACAACTAGCACACAGGGTTCACTACAACAAATGTGGAGCAAATGACCACTTAACAAATCAATGCCCACATCATCCTTTTGTCAAAAGAGAAGAAGTCCATCTACTTCATGAAGGATGTTGTTTTGAATCCATAGAGACTTCAGACTTTGAATTTAGCTCAGCTGATGAAGAAATTCTTCTAAATCATCAATGTAAGTGTAATAATCCGAATTTTTGTTTTTGCGAAGATTCTTCTGAATCAGATTTTGTATCTAACCCCCGAAGGCACAGAGAAAAAATAAAGATATGAATGTACCATAGCACTGGAGATCAAGATGCCCAAATGCTAGCTCAAATAAAAGCCTTGCCAGAAGGGGATATGAAACAATCTTTACTTGAATCCTTTTTGAAAACTATGACAGTAGGACAGAAGCAAAGTAATCCAGAATCTTCCCACAAAGCAGGGATTAAGCCATTATTTCTAGAGGCTTCATTTGAAAGAAATACCAGGTCTTTCATTAAGCACAACAAGGAAACCAAGTTGCAACATCCTTCACTCACAGACTTGGAAAAAGAAGTATTTTATCTAAAGAAGGAAGTTGTTGAACTCAAGCTAAAGATGAAGCAATATGAAGAGGTTTCTGAAGATTCATATAAAGTTGAATCATGGGCAAGGCAAGAAATAAAAGCCTTAAAACACCAGGTGGAATCTCTTCCTCCACCACTAGAAGATGTACCAATTGAACCAGAAAGACATCCCCATGACTCAACCCATTTGCAAGGACTAAATGCTATGAAAATCTTGCCTATCCAATTCCAAAAGTATCATGTCAAGATAAATCTAGAGATAAACACAGAAATGTTTTATTTAAATGCTTTGCTTGATACTGGATCAGATATGAATCTCCTCAACAAAAATTTGATCCCTTGTAAATATTGGCTCCCTAGCAATTATTTTGCCATTGGACTAGGGAATGTTTCTACAGATTTTGATTTTGAAGTTCCCAAAGGTGTTTTATGGTTTGACCAGTGTGCTTTAGGAATGAAGTTTCTCTTGGAAGATCTACTTGTAGACTGTATTTTGGGAACTCCTTTTCTTGCTGTTGTTGAACCTCATGGATCCACCAGGACAACTCAAGGCCACCCAACCTATTCCATCACGATTCCAAGCATAACAAAAGGCTATCCACCTATTAAAAAGATACTTGCCTTCATTTCAAAGCCCCAGTCAAATATTGCATTTTGTTCAAGCCAACCTAAGAGTCTGGTCATTATCAATACATGGGATGATCTAAACAATAGGCCAGTGACAGAACAGGTTGATGACAATCTTGACTGGGAAACTTATTCTCAAAACTGGGCTCTTCATTGGGAGTTAAGATGGTCTAAAGGAATTGAATTTGGTATGCCTGGATTCTCTTCAAACACAAGCATTCATGTAATACCTCCTCAACATCTTATAGGCAGAATGCATCAAGCTTCTACTCTTGTTGCTCGAGAAAAACTAATAGAAATGGGAGATATCACCAGACTAAGATCTACATTCAGAAGGTGGTTCTATCAAAATTCTCAACAATGGCGAGAGACAAGATTTATCATGGGATTTCCCAAAAAATCTCAATTTCAACATCTATAATTATTTTTAGTACCAATATCCTCCTTTTGCAGCATCTATAACAGTGATTCAACTTAGGGCATATGCATCATCTGTTTGTTTGTTTTTCCATTATTGTTTTCATATTGACTTATAATTTCTTTAGTCAAGCAACATCCGCTAATAGCATCCACAAGCGATCTGCAGGCTTGCACGAACTTGACTTATACTTTCTTCAGTCAAGCAAAATCCACAGAAAACATCCAGTCGAGCAACATCCATAAAGATTCTTAAACAATCAATATCTCATTTCTTGTGCAAACTTATTCCGTACAACTCTCACCCACCAGGAAAAAGGCTGCTCCAAGATCACCTTCAATGCATCTCAAGCAAATATCCCATCCAATATAAACGTCTCAGTTCAAGTCATGCGGCAATGAAACCAAAGTGTTGTAGTCTAGGGATTAGAAGCATATATTCAATGAGAGACTACATCGTCAAGCACATCAAGAACACACAACCCAACAAAGAAGAGACAATTTAGGGGAGGATATCCATCCGAGATTTTATTTCATCATCATGGGTATTTGTACAATAGAAAGATGGTTGGAGTGGTTTTTTAGACAACTGAGAAGGGGGGTGAATCAGTTGTTACTATGCTTAAACAACTATACCCATTTTAAATTCATTACATAACACTCAATGATTATCACAATAATTCAGGGAAGTAAGCAATAGAGTATTCAACATCAATCACACACATGAAGTATACAGAGACAAATATTCCCGAGGAAAATCATAAAAGGAGAAAACCTTTTCTTCTTAATATGATAAGTAGTCTTTATTTTCTGTACATTATCATTCTTATGAGCACCAACTCTTTGTGAGGATACCACCTTTGTTTTACAAGCTGCAACTTGTTGGGAGCACCAACTCCCTGGTTTCTCTGGCACCCACTAGAAGGAAGCACCAACTCCCTGAGTGTTCCAGCACCAACTGGATGGAAGCACCAACTTCCAGTCACACAGGCACCAACCTGTATAATAGAGAACAATGGTTCTCCCTTGTACCACCCTACCACCCCGGTTTTTCTGGCTGCAACCAAATGGAAGCTACAACTCCCTATGTTCAAGCACCCACTTGAAACTCTGAGGACAACAGTCCTCCATAGCACCACCTACCACCCTAAGATATAAATCTTTGCTTTCTGAAATTTATTAATGTGATACCATATTTATCAATGACTTACCAGTCTCATCATTGTTCTGCTACACTGCTCTGTCGTGCCTGCATCAGTGTCTTCCTGCTCTCATCTTCTTGCGCTTTCTGTTCTTCTCTATTTTATGCTCTGTGTGCCATGTCTGTTCTATACGCTATGCCTCCCCTCTACACTTTCGGACATATGCTTGGATGCCTTCTACATGTGTGAATAACTATCCAACTTGATTTACAAAAAAAACAATAGCCTCTCTCTGTCACAACATTTTACTTTTATTCCTGCTCTCATCATTCATTACACTCCATGTAGCACACCTTTTCTACTACTTTGTTTAATCGCTCTGATACCAAACTGTAGCACACCTTTTCTGCTACTTTGTTTAATCACTCTGATACCAAACTGTAGTGCCCCTTTATTGGCTACCAAGGTTCAATCGCTCTTAAAAGAAAACTTATAACACCACCTTGCACATAACTCATACAGGTATTATAAATCTCATGCATTTAAACAAATAAATCCATTCTACACAGAGTATTCATATGAGTTATTGCCATAATTAACAATCCATAGCATTTCATACTAATTCATATACACAGCGGAAATCATGATATCATAAGCAGTAGAGTCATGCAAAACATGATTAAAACATAGTCAGATACTTATCTTTTAACAGTGGTAGAATCCATCAACCAAGTGCAGGCCTTCCACGAACCTCCCAGCCTTAGACCACACTACTCATCAGCTCAGCAGTGGGTCACCCCCGAGCTGAGACTAAGCTCCACCCCGAGACAAGGAAATCTAGGCTAGGCTGAGGTTACAGGAAAAAAAACACACAACCACAAGGAAGGGATTCTCTCCAAGGAACCTCCCACACTCACTACCCACAAACCCTCAATCCCCACATGCCTGTTCCACCCCAGGAGTATACACCTTCTCTATCACTTGGACAGTCCTTCGGCTGCTAATATCCCTTGCCTTGGGTTACAAGAACAGGTCGGACCGGAAGTCTCCAGGCTCTATGGCAGCTACAAGGTTCCTTCCAGGAGTTCTCTCCTTCCTCTGTGCACTCTCACACTTGGAGGGAGTCGCTCACAGGCCCAACAACCTATTCTTCCAACTTCAACCACCTCTCTCACCTGGAGAGAGTGTTGTACAAACTGGCCAACAAGCCACACAAGAACAAACAATACATGCCCACTGCAATCCATGGGAATCCAGACACGAACACCTCATAGCAGCTCCAGACAGGTGCAATAGTATAACCAGGCTTAGCAGGGATGAGACACTTCTATTTCCTCAATTTGGCAACACGAGATAGACTCACACTCTGGATTCTCAGGGATGCGTGACGAGTCGTCCACGCAGGGGTTGATTCAGACTCCGCGGTTTAGAACAGAGAAGGGGTGTACCATCTTTCCAGAACAAACACAGACTCTTTCCCAAAATCAACACGGGCTTCTCATTCAGGGAATGTACACATGGGTTTTCTCAGAGCCAGACACCGGCTTTTCGAATCACAGGGGCGCACGAAGGTTCTCTACAGGAGTCGGGTTGGTAGTACTATCCCGAGCTCCGTACGCGGTCAGATGATCAGGTAGAATGGGGGAGGGACCTTTCTCACGGCTCACCCTGGCCGTTTTATTCGCATGCGTCAGGGTTGACACTTATCACCCATGAAACAACATGCGTTCCACCAACACACATCACCCTTGTACGTCCTCCCTTACCAAAACTTAGGATAAACATAAAATGCACATGTCTTTTGGGGATAATATTAAAATATTATTCCCAGGCTTAAGCTCCCTAGGCTTAGCCCCTAGGCTCAACACTTAGCTCCTTTTCCCACCTTCCAGCCCCTAATTCCTTGCCCACTCTATGGATGCTCAGTCCCCCTTCACTCATTCATCATGTTCGGTCTGCACCTGGCGATGTTTACAATTTTATTAAATGTTCTGCATACATACAAGTACAAAATCAGGCCCTTGGCCTCCAACCCTTAGGCTCTTTGGCCTAACAATCACATAAGCCACCAGCTTATAAAAACTTGGCTCACCAGCCTATAAAACATAATTACAATTTCTTTCAGAACATGGTTTGCAATGGAGCTCAGCCTTGGGGACACTACACTCCACATCTCCAACGCTCAAGACATGAATCTCAAAAATGCTCAGGAATCATGATTCCAATGCTCAGGAACAATTATTCAGTTAATGTAACTGAATCGTAATTGATCAAGAAACCACGAAGTGAAACAACAACCCTTCGATCATATTCTGTTTGATTAGCGTTGTTGGATTATACACGTAGAGGCCTTTTTGACTTTTCAATGTGTAACCTCTGATGTAGAGCCTAGCAATGCTAGCTCCTTCCCCTATCTTTCACTAATGTGACCTTGAGCAATGTTATCACGTGACCACGCGATTGTGGGTGCAGCCAAAGGTGGTTTGAGGGCAACCCGCTTTTCGCCCCGCAATTCATTACAGAGCTCCACGTATGCCTTTGGTGATACTGTGGTTTTGATTGCGGCCCACTCAAGAAAAATTAAGACCCAAGAATGTTATGACCTCGCAATTGAGCATGACCATTGATCTCCAATCCCTTGGCGATGCCTCTCAATCAATGACTGTTATCTGCCTCCTTTCCTCCTTCTATGCACGATCCTAGATATCCATGATCTATTGACACGTAGCTCCCTTCCAAATCAACGGCTACGGCTTATTTCGTGATCCGGGCTTCGGGAGTTTCAACTCTCAAACCCTGCTTTCCTACCTACGTCAATCTTCTGGAGTTGAAAATCCACTGACACGTGTCCCTTTTCTCGATCAATGGTCTAGATTTTCTTCGCTACTCCGGGCTTCAGAGATTTCAATTCTCAACCTTCACGCTCTCCCAGAACGCTTTTAGCTAGAGTCCACAGATTCCTGCCACATGTCCTCCTCAAATCAATGGCTCTAGTCTACTTCGGGACTTCGACAATTTCTACCAAGAACAGATCAATGGCCCTTGGCACCCTTCTCAATCAACGATCGAGATTCACTTAGGGGCTTCGACACTTTCACTTTCTACTTTCCTCCAGAGTATTTTGTACCCAGAGTTCACGATCTATTGATGTGTGTCCTCCTATAGATCGACAACCCTCAGCTCCTTTGGCTCTTCGGGCTTCAGATATTTCAAATCTCAACTTCACTTCCTTCACTATCTCCCAGATTGTTTTTCCCCGAGATGCACAGATTTCTACCACGCGTCCTTCTAGCAATTGACGGCCTGGATCTTCTTCGGCCCTTGGGTCTTCGACACTCGGGACTTCAAGAATTTAGGCTAATAGTTGCTCCACTTTCCTCTGAAGTGATCACTTGTTGAGTAAGTCATAAGTGGTGGAGACCTCTTGTTGTTAGTTAATACTTCCACTTACACTATCCTTCTACTGTAGCAGATCGACGGTCGAGAATGCTCCCGAAGTGATCTTTAGATAGGACGTTTTGTGTCCTCTTCATGGGTAAGTGCTAGTGGTAAAACTCCCGAAGTAAAACTCCTAGAGTGTCGTAACTTACTTACGTCACTTGATGACATGTCACAAGTCAAGTAGCTGCCACATGTCACTTAGATTCGTGAATTGCACGTACCTGAAATGGCGATTCAACTTGACACTTGTCATTGTCTAATTTTTCCATGTGTCCTTCCTGACGTGGTCTGCCAACTTGGTCTGCCACATGTCCTTGTAGAAATGGTCTGTTGGTGTGGTTCTCCTTGATCTAACGATCATCGCATCTTCTCTAGATCTGATGGTCCTTATTCATTTCGGATTTCGGGCTTCCGGTAATTCAACTTTCAAGTTGCCAATTCTCCCGAAGTGAGATTCCTCGAACAGTAACCTCCTCGAAAAATTTGACGTGAACCAAATGTTGTTCGTCGATCATGTTCTTAGATCAATGGCTCGATCTATCTTTGGTTCTTCTCTTCTAGCTTATCCTGTCCTTCCACTTAGAATGATCCAACGGTTTTTTAGTATTCGGTTGAAGGTCCTTTGGATCGGTGATCCAACGACCGTTATAGCTCTTCCTCCTGAGCTTTCTCTCCTTCTTCTCCACCTTGTGTTCTTGCCATCAATGACAAGCACACTCTTCCTATAAACATGCTAACAATACCCCCCTTTGGCATTGATGGCAAGCCTGAAAGGCTGCACTATTCTGCTTAGACCTCCAACTATAGCATCCAGACAACACCTTTTCTCCCCCTTTGACATCAATGTCAAAGAAAACATGCCCCCCCCTAAGATGTTGTAGTACTTTTCGGAGGTATCAGATATTACACCAACACATACTCCCCCTAATAGGATGGACTCTCTTAGGTGAGAGAAGGGATGACACCCAGCTTCTGACGGAGATATTCAAATGGTGTCATGGCTAGGGGTTTAGTAAATATGTCTGCAATTTGTTATGTGGTTGGAATATAATGCAGCGGAACAACTCTGTTTGTAACCTGTTCTTTGAGAAAATGATATTTTATCGATATATGCTTAGTCTTTAAATGAAGAACAGTATTCTCGAAGACACTAATAGCACTGGTGTTATCACAGTGAAGTGGAATTGGATCAATATAAGTTACTTTCAAATCTGCAAGAGTTTGTATCATCCATAAAATCTAAGTGCGGCAAGTAGCATCAGCAATGTACTCTGCCTCTGTAGTTGATAATGAAATAAATCCTTGCTTCTTACTAAGCCATGCTACTAACGAATCACCTAAGAAGAATGCACCTCCACTGGTGCTCTTTCTCTCATCCAAAAAATTTGCCCAATCAACATCTGAATATGTAGTTAATTGAAAATTCAGATTTCTAGGATACCAAAGACCATAAGTCATTGTACCCTTCAAATATTTGAATATCCTCTTGATAGTTGTTAAATGACTTTGTTTAGGAGCAGACTGATAACGACCTACCATTCCAACAACTTGCATTATATCAGGACGGGATGTTGTGATGTATAAAAGACTGCCTATCATTGATCAATATGTTCTTTGATCAACATTAGGTGAAATATCATCTTTACTGAGCTTGCAACCAACCACCATAGGTGTACTAACAAGTGTAGAATCTTCCATTTGAAACCTTTTCAACATTTCTTTTAGATATTTCTCCTGAGAAAGAAATATTCCTTCAGACCTCTGAGTAATTCGCAGACCAAGAAAAAATGATAGTTCCCCTATCATAGACATTTCAAATTCATACTGCATGGCAGAAGCAAACCATTGTACCAATGAAGCATTATTACTTCTGAAGATGATGTCATCTACATAGACCAACACAATGAGCAAATCATTGTCCTATTTTTTGATATATAGGTTGCAGTCAATTGTTCCTCTCTTGAACCCTTTGTCTAGAAGATACTTATCCAGTCTGTAATACCAAGCACGAGGATCTTGTTTCAACCCATATAAGGCTTTCTTCAACTTGCAGACAAAGTCGAGGTTATCTGACAATTGGAAACCTTCTAGTTGTTCCATATATACTTCTTCTTTTAGATCTCCATTTAGAAAAGATGAATTGACATCCATTTGATAGACTTTAAACTTCTTATGACATGCATAAGCAAGAAACATTCTGATCGCTTCCAATCTTGCCACTGGTGCAAAGGTTTCATCAGAATCTTTTCCTTC
This sequence comes from Picea engelmannii, assembly GCA_009831015.1. NCBI lineage: Eukaryota > Viridiplantae > Streptophyta > Pinopsida > Pinales > Pinaceae > Picea > Picea engelmannii. The sequence goes on along the minus strand of ML829587.1, from coordinate 60,098 downwards.
AATCTATGCATAGCCCTTACAGACCAATCTTTCTTTGTTCCTGACAACTTGTCCCTGTTCATTAGATTTATTCTTAAAGACCCATTTGGAACCTATGACATTTTTACCTTCAGGTCTAAGAACCATCTCCCAAGTATTGTTTTTCTCAATCTGGTCAAGTTCCTCATTCATGGATTTAACCCAATGGTCATCTTCTCTCGCTGCATTAAAGTCTTTAGGTTCAAGCAAAGATAGAAAGGCAATATGAGATTGTTCTAAGACATTATTCAACTTCTTTCTTGTTTGAACTCCTTGGTTTAGATGACCAACTATCTGATGTTCAGGACGATTATTCCTAATAACTCTGGAGGGTTTCTTTGTCTTGATCTCCTGGTTTGAGTCCTGCAGAGTATTTGTAAGTTTTAAACCTGCAAAGTAAAGCAATGCATAGAGATTCTTAATCTATACATAAATTAATCAATGGCTCATACACAGAGTACACAGAGATTTTATACCGGGAAAACCTTTCTTATTTTCATTATACCGAATTTCACCATTCGCCATACAATATATACAATGTTTTTAGGTATTCCGTAGATACCAAAACCCTAATCCCTTAATCCGGGATTAATTTACAAATCCGCTAAAAATAGCAAAAACTGCCCAAAAACAAATTTCAGGGCGCTGCCCCGAATGTTGCGTGTAACCAGGGGGGGCATACCTACCCCCCCCCCTGGGACCCCCCTAGGAAGGGATCGTCAGACTCAGTTGTCGTATCTGATGCACCCACACACACACACACATGCAAAGAATATAACACATACCCAACAGTATTCGTATCTAACTCATAGTCTTCTCCTTCTGATTCTTGGACCTGTTCATCTTCAGCTTAAGCTGTGTCCTCTGTAGCAGACTCAATATTGCTCACCTCTCTTACTGGGACTCCTTCATCAACCTTTAAATCAATGCAATCAACTAATTTATACAATCTTGTATTAAAGCATCTATATCCTTTACTATTGGTAGCATATCCTAAGAATATGTCTTCATCATCCCTGTCATCATACTTGGAAAGGTTTTCATTATTATTCTTTATGTAGCACTTACTCCCAACGACTTTGAAGTGTTTGATTGAAGCAGGTCTTCCATACCACAATTCATAAGGTGTCTTGTCACTATGTGGTCTGAGGTGGGCTTTGCTAAGAATATGGATTGTTGTGTGTATTACTTCTACCCAGTAGGTTTGATCAATGTTCTTCTCATTCATCATTGACCTGGCCATTTGCTGAACTCTTTTGTTTTTCCTCTCAACTACTCCATTTTGTTGTGGAGTTCCTGGGATTGTGTATTCTCTCTTGATCCCATGTTTATCAAATAATTCCTTGAAATCACTTGACATAAGTTCTCCTCCTATGTCTCATATTATTGTCTTTAACCTGTTGTCAGTTTGATTCTCAGTTAAAGACTTAAATATTTTAAACTTCTTAAATGCTTCAGCTTTTTATTTGAGAAAAGAAACCCAAGTGAGTCTAGAGTAATCATCAATTATCAACATGAAGTAGTTTTCTTTCCCTGTGCCTTCCTATCTTGATTGTCCACATAGATCCATATGAACTAATTGGAGTGGTTTCTCTGTTGAAGTAGAGCTCTTGGATTTAAAGTATGTCTTGGTTAGCTTTCCTACTTGGCAAGGTTTACACACACAATCTTGTGGCTTTGATATTCTTGGAAGATATTTTACTGCCTCGAGATTTTTTAGCTTGATTAAGTGGTCAAAGTTTAGATGTCCAAGTCTCCTATGCCATAACCAGCTTTCATCATGTTTTCTTAGATGACACTCTCCTCTATCTTCGTTCAACACATATATATTGATATTTGTCCTTATGCCTTTAGCCACCACTTGCCATGAGTTTACAGACTTTATCTTACAATCTTTGGAAGTGAACACCACTTCACAGCCTCTATCACACATTTGACTTACACTGAGAAAATTATGTTTCAGCCCATCTACAAGCAGAACATCCTGGGCTTTTCCTTTGCCATTACTCAAACTTACCATCCCTTTAAACTTGATTTTACCTAGTTCATCATTTCCAAAGGTCACATTTCATGTTGTTCTTTTACTTATAGACATAAACTTATCCTTGTCTCCATTCATGTGCTTGGAACATCCATTGTCTATATACTAGGGGTCTTTTTTTTTTTAGCTGAAAGTACTAGGCCACATTTTTCACTATCTTTCTTTTTCCATGTGTTGGCATTTCTAGCTAAGGGTTTTATCCTTGGATCTGCTTTGTAATTCTTCATATGGAAGTTTGCAGCTTTGTGGCCGAAGTTATGATAGTTATGGCATTCGAGCTCATTGTTCAATAGGTCAACGTGATTGGTGCAACTTTGTCTACTCATTGGTTGTTTAGTTATATGTTGCAAATATTGTTTATTTCTTGATCTCCGCAGTTGCATGTCTCTAAACCTAATTTGACAATTTGCAATATTATGGACAATTTACAATATTATGTTGCAAATATTGTATATTTCTTGATCTCCGCAGTTGCATGTCTCTAAACTCAATTAAAGTAGTAAAAACAATAACCATGGAAGAAATTTTGGTACCTGAAGGATGGCCTTCTTCTTGGCATTTGTTGCTCCATCTTCTAATATCTTTGTTTTTTGTCAGGGATCATATTGTCTTTATTAGCTTTTGTTGGCAGAGTACTCACATGATCTGATTGTCTGCTGACTTGGAACTTGATCATATTTACTGGCTCTTTGCTTTATGGTTGTTTGTTTCTTGAACCACTTACATAGCCTAAACCAATCTTCAACAAAGGAGATCTATGTTTGCTCAGAATTTCATTTAGTTCTATTGAGGATTTAACGCTTGGAAGATTTTGGGGATACAATGCTTTAAACTTCTCCATCTCTTTTCTGGTTTTTACTACCTCTTCTTCCAAGGTTTCACTTTTTTCTTTCTTCTCTGATAACTGTTGTTTCAGAATGTCCTCTATTTTCTTTGCCTCTTCTAATTCCCCTTTTAGCAGGGCAAAGTCTTCATCAGGTTTTTTATTGTCTTTCTCGAACTGTATCAACAATTGTTTTTGTTTTTTTGTTCTTAAATCTGAGTCTAGCAATTTCTTCTAGGGCACTGATCAGTTCTCCTTCCAAGTCAACCACAGCTTCTTCATCATTAACATCACTTCCTGTGCTTTTATAATAATAATCCTCTTTGTCCATAAGCATAAAGTCATTAACCTTATCTTCACAAGAAGAATCACTATATGTGTCTCCTGAAGAGTCATCATTGTTTACACAAAAACTTTTATTTTTACCAAATCTCTTGGATTTGTAATTCTCTTCACCTTCAGAGTTCTGTTCCTTCTTCTTGTGTGGACACTTAGATGCAAAGTGACCTATATTTCCACAGTTAAGACATTTGAAGGGAAACTTGCCTTGGTACTTGCCTGATCCTTTCTTTAGTCTTCTCACAAATTTTGCTTCCATTTCATCAGGCTCAGAATCCTCATTCTTATATGCTTTCAATGATGCTTCTCTAGAGGTGGGTTTATCTTTACCTATCCTCATTTCATAAGCAGTCATAGTTCCTAGGAGTTGGTCAATAGGAAAGATTTTAAGATCATTCGGTTCTTCTATTGCAGAAACTTTTGGATTAAATCTACCAGGGAGAGATCTTAAAATCTTCTAAACTAAAGAGGATTCCTCAATTTTTTCACCAAGTCCTTTCATTGCATTTACTAGTTCTTCAAATCTCATAAAGTACTTCCTAACAGTTTCATCCTCTGTCATCTTTAGCTGATCAAACTCTAATCTGTAGGTTTGAAGCTTGGCATCCTTTACCTTCTCATTGCCTTCATAACTACTGATGATTTTGTCCCACATTTCTTTGGCAGATTCTAAGTGCATAACTTTTACAAATTCTACTTCTGCAAGCCCACTCAGAATAGCATTCATAGCCTTTGTGTTGAAGATGAATTCTAGCTTGTCATCCTTAGAAGCTAGTACAATTGGCTTTACATAACTAGTCTCTACCACATCCCAGACATCTGCACCTAAATCTATTATGTAGGTTCTCATCCTAACTTTCCATAAGACAAAGTTTGTTCCATTGAACAGGGAGGCCTTATTGGTTGAAGTTCCTTCATGGCCAGTCATGTTTAAGCTCTAGGATCTACCCTTAGATAAAAGGAACCAACTATGATACCAATTGTTAGACAACTGAGAGGGGGAGGGGGGGTGAATCAGTTGTTACTATGCTTAAATAATTATACCCATTTTAAACTCATTACAGAACACTCAATGATGATCACAATAATTTAGGGAAGTAAGAAATAGAGTACTCAACGACAATCACACACATGAAGTATAAAGAGACAGATATTCCCGAGGAAACCCATAAAAGGAGAAAACATCTTCTTCTTAATATGATAAGTAGTCTTTATTTTCTGTACATTATCATTCTTATGAGAACCAACTCTTTGTGAGGCTACCACCTCTGTTTTACAAACCACGACTTATTGGGAGCACCAACTCCCTGGTTTCTCTAGCACCCACTAGAAGGAAGCACCAACTCCCTAAGTGTTCCAGCACCAATTGGATGGAAGCACCAACTCCCAGTCACACAGGAACCAACCTGTATAACAGAGAACAATGGTTCTCCCTTGCACCACCCTACCACCCTGGTTTTTCTGGCTACAATCAAATGGAAGCTACAACTCCCTATGTTCAAGCACCCACTTGAAACTCTGAGGACAACAGTCCTCCCTAGCACCACCATACCACCCTGAGATATAAATCTTTGCTTTCTGAAATTTATTATAGTGATACAATATTTATCAATGGCTTACCAGTCTCATCATTGTTCTGCTACATTGCTCTGCTCTGCCTGCATCAGTGTCTTCCTGCTCGCATCTTCTTGCACTTTCTGTTCTTTTGTGTTTTATTCTCTATGCGCCATGTTCGTTATATGTGCTATGCCTCCCCTCTGCACTTTCTCACATATGCTTGGCTGCCTTCTACATGCGTGAATAACTATCCAACTTGCTTTACAAAGAAAACAACAGCCTCTCTCTATCACAGCATTTTACTTTTATTCCTGCTCTCATCATCTGTTACACTCCACATCTCCAATGCTCAAGTTAGGAATCTCAAAAACGCTCAGGAATCATGATTCCAACACTCAAGAACAATGACTTAGTTAGTGTAACTTAATCATAACTGATCAAGAAACCACGAAGTGAAATAACAACCCTTCGATCAGATTTTGTTTGATCAACGTCGTTGGATTATACACGCAGAGGCCTTTTTGACTTTTCAATGCGTAACCTCCGACGTGGAGCCTAGAAGCGCTAGCTCCTTCCCCTATCTTCCGCTGATGTGACCTTGGGTGATGTTATCACATGACCACGCGATTGCGGGTGTGGCCAAAGGCGGTTTGGGGGCAACCCTGCTTTTCACCCCACAATTCATTAAAAAGATCCACGTATGTGATACCGTGGTTTTGATTGCAGCCCGCTCAAGAAAAATTAAGACCCGAGCATGTTTTGACCCCGCAATTGAGCACAACCGTTGATCTCCAATCCCTTGGCGATGCCTCTCGATCAACGACTATTGTCTGCCTCCTTTCCTCCTTCCACGCGTGATCCCAGATCTCCATGATCTGTTGACATGTAGCTCCCTTCCAAATCAACGGCTACGACTTATTTCATGATCCGGGCTTCAGGAGTTTCAACTCTCAAACCTTTCTTTCCTCTGTACGTCAATATTCCAAAGTTGAAAATTCACTGATGCATGTCCCTTTTCTTGATCAACGGTCAAGATCTACTTCACTACTCCGAGCTTCAATGATTTCAATTCTCAACCTTCACGCTCTCCCAGAATGCTTTTAGTCGGAGTCCACAGATTCTTGCCATGTTTCCTCCTCAAATCAACAGCTCTAGTGTGCTTTGGGACTTCGACACTTTCTACCAAGACCAGATCGATGACCCTTGGCACCCTTCTCAATCAACGGTCGAGATTCACTTCAAGGCTTCGACGCTTTCACTCTCTGCTTTCCTCTGCAGTATTTCATACCCGGAGTTCATGATCTGTTGATGTGTGTCCTCCTATAGATCAACGGTCCTTATCTCCTTCAGCTCTTCGGGCTTCGGGGATTTCAAATCTCAACTTCGCTTCCTTCACTATCTCCCAGAGTGTTTTTCCCCGAATTGTACAGATTTCTGCCATGCATCCTTCTGGCAATCGACGACCTGGATCTTCTTCGGCCCTCGGGTCTTTGGTGTTCAGGACTTTGAGACTTTAGGCTAATTGTTGCTCCATTTTCCTCTGGAGTGATCACCTGCTGAGTAAGTCATAAATGGTGGGGACCGCTTGCTGTCGATTAATACTTCCACTTACACTATCCTTCCACTGTAGTAGATCGACGGTCGAGAATGCTCCCGAAGTGATCTTTAGATCGGACGTTTCATGTCCACTTCGAGACTTTGGGAAAGTGTTGGTGGTAAAACTCCCCAAGTAAAACTCCCGGAGTGACGTAACTCACTTACGTCACTTAATGACGTATCATGAGCCGAGTAGCTGCCACATGTCACTCAGATTCGTGATTTGCACGTACCTAAAATGTCAATTCAACTTGACACTTGTCATTGTTTGATTGAGCCATGTGTCCTTGCTGACGTGGTCTTCTGATGTGGTCTGCCACATGTCCTTGTAGACGTGGTTCTCCTTGATCCAACGGTCATCGCATTTTCTCCAGGTCCAATGGTCCTTATTCATTTCGGATTTCAGGCTTCGGGTAATTCGACTTTCAAGTTGCTAATTCTCCCGAAGTGAGATTCCCCGAACAGTAACCTCCTCACAACTTTTGACGAGAACCAAATGTTGTTCGTCGATCAAGTTCTTATATCGATGGCTCGATCTATCTCTGGTGTTGCTCTTCTATCTTATCATGTCCTTCCACTTAGAATTATCCAACGATTGTCGGGTATTCGGTTGAAGGTCCTTTGGATCGGTGATCCAACGACCACTATAGCTCTTCCTCCTGAGATTTCTTGCCTTATGCTTCGCCTTCTATTCTTGCCATCGATGACAAGCACACTCTTCCTGTAAACATGCCAACATGGTTGTACCCTCTCCAACTAATCCTTTGTTAGGATTTCTTTGTACTTTATTACACATATGTTCATATATTCATTATACTAATGTCTAATGTATAATGGATGATGGCTTATACAAGGGCCTAAAAGACCTCCCAACAAGAGGCAACCAAAAGTGGGTTTCAGCAAAGCGAAGCTACAGGAAAGGGTCGAGTCGTACAGATTTTTTCGTATAGTCCTTGAGGTCATGTACATGGATTTCAATGGAGATGGGCGCATATACGCGTGTTTGCTTAAGGAAAGGCATGTACACCTCGAAAAGTGTGTCAATAGAGTAGACTTTGTGAGGTTTTTCTGTAGTTGTATTTCTCTCAGTGAGCCATTATCCTTGTTATAGGAGCCCTGATTTTATCACAATAAAATCATCCCAATATTGGTTTTCCCTCTTGGTTTTTTCCAGGGGTATCTACCCAAAAATATTTGTGTTTATGTGTGCATGTCTTGGTTTCCGGTATTGCTTGTGCTATATTTATTTGAGTTGAATATTCTAGCAACGTATTTTTGTTTTGTGAGATGCTAACTTGACTTGTAGTAAGGAAATCACTAGACAACAAGAAACATAGGTGCCAGAGTAAGGATTTCAATAGGTAGTGGTATGAAACTGCCTTCAATTTGTTAGATAATTCTTGTGTGCATTGGTTTTGTGGCCTCTAGGTTTATCATTGTTCAAATAAATGACCGAAATGGTTTTCTAGGCATGTTGTGTAAGTAGCGGAGGGTTCTAGCTTAAGTTTGTATGCTTTTATGCTTATGCACTAATTCCTTAGCTTGATTCTAGGAAAGGGTTTAAGAGTAATTTCATGGTGCAATATATGTTAGATGAAACTAAACTTATAACTAATAAAGGAATAATGAAACCATAATGTGTGCATCCTTTCATCGATATTGTTATGGAAAAAAATTGAATCTATATAAGCAATGAATGCAACATGGGAATGGGATTAATGATAATGTAGTTAAAATGGAATGTGAATATTTGGCATGGAATTTCTTGGTTCAAATATGAGTATTCATGCAAGTAATATATATTTGATACAATGGGTTGGTCGGCTCATATTATTTGACTTCTTTATGTCTAAATTTTTGTGAAGGTTATGGAAAGTGATATTTGATAAATGAGTTAGGGATTGTAACTTAGCATGAGATAAAAATGGTGGGTATTACAAATATCTAGTGCCTTAATCACAACTTTGTTATCTGTTATTTACTAAGTGTTTACATAAAAGCCCAAATCATCTTATGATGTAAAACCTTAAGGGGATTAAGGGTTGTTTTACCTTTTCTCTTGGTAAGCATCCTCCTTAACTTGCTAAATTGACTATGTTTTGAGGCTGTTATAATTTTGGAATGAAACTCTTATGGTCTTGGAGTAGAGCTCTTGGATGTATCAACCAAATTTGAACTTATCATGTATTTGAATGTTATAGACATTCCTTGTTGGACTTACTAGTATTCATTAAGATGCCAATTATAACTGAGGCTATATTCTTAAATTTTACTTGGTAAGAACTTAGTTGTAAACTTGTAAATCTTTTTCCCTTCGTGGACAATCCTTAAGATCATTTATGTGATCAAGGAMCTTGTACCTAGATGTTGGTTTCTTAAGGAGAGTAATGTAACTGAAACATTATAACCTTTGATGATAAAGTGTACGAATTGTAATGCTTGTTGGAATGGAAATTGTAGTGACAGTTTGTGTATCATCATTTCCAATGTCTAAAAAACATATAGAGACACATTGATCCAAAATGGATCCAGGAAGGCCTAAAAATAAAAGTTCTCATAATTGGATGAAACCAATGCCATTGTGTCCATCTCGTCACGCTAATTCTGACCATATAATTTTTTCCTCAAACGGACAACGTATGTGAAAGTTATTGTGTTTTGATCAAATTCCCAAACAGGCAAAAAGTTAACTGGTAAAATTCAACACTGACGTAAACAGTACGACAGGTGACATCAACATGATGTCATCATGCTGACATGGCATCACCAGGAGGTGACACATGTCACTTAGATTCTGCATTTTTGGGCTGAGTTGGCACATGTACGGATTTGACATGTGGCATTGTACGGATGACACTTGACAGGTTGTACATGACGTGACCCAATGACAGGCTAACACATGGTATTACAGACGACAGTTGAGTTGTACGGATGATGACGTGACAAGGTGATTGTGCAATATGGATGTGACGTGGCATGACACGTGGATGTACAACATGTGACGTGGCAGGCTGAATGGGTTGTACGGTGATGATGTGGATCGCTAACTGTGCTGGTATGGACCAATCACAGGGCGACACATGGCCCAATTGGAAGGCACCACGTGGCAACCCAAATTTCACCTATGTCGGCTAAAACATTTGTTATAATTTCCTGGGGATTCGAACTCGTGACCTCCGTGGGCGCTAGCGTCTTCGTGAAAGCGGGCGGACCATTTGGGCTAAGGGTGGTGCTTGTTATGTAATTGGCACAATATATATATTTGAATTAGCGTTTGGCGTATGGTTCAGGATAAGCCCCGGTTGACAGGGGCTAACCCCGACAGACCAGGGCTAGAAAATAGGGGATTAACAAATATATGGTGCATGGGCGTTGTGGGGCTTGGCCACATGGGCCAGAGCCATGAGACCAGGAGCTACGACCGAAGAAGCCAGAGCACGCCAACCAGCCCTCAGACACATGACATAGACCCATGCGACCAAGGGCACGGATGAAGGGGGTTGCGCCCATTATTTTCCTAATTTTGGGTTTTTAAACCATATAATATAATTTTCAAATGATTTTAGACTGATTTTGGGAGATTTTGGTCATTTTTTGGGAGATCTTGAGCCCTTTTTGAGGCTAAATATTGGGGGGAAGCTGGGAGGATGTTAACAACTTCAAATCTATATAAACCAGATGTTCTTGGCAGCCTTAGAAAAGTTCAAAGGAGGAGAAATTCTATAGAATTGTGAAGCCAAAGTCAGTTTTATGCAGGGAAGCCATTGAGGAGAGGAACTTTGCGGGCCAATTTTGGGAGTTTCGCTCAACCGTTTTTAGTGTCGTCGATTGTGTTGGGTTCTTAAGGTCGAGAAGAACATAGCCAGACTAGTTTGTAATCCATTTGACAATTTTCTGATGTACGTTTGAAGCATTGAAGAGAAATAAGAAAGCCTCACCCACTGAGACAAAAGTCCCAGTGACGTAGGCAATCTTGTCGAACTCCGTTAACAACTTTGTTGTTATGGTTTATTGATCCTTTGTGCTTACTTTCATATCTACATTTCTTATTATGGTTGCCATGTTATATCATTAATTCTTCCTCTTTCTTCAATTCCTAAATGGTTAATGAACTCATGCTTTAAAAACTTAACCATAGTCTTAAAAGATCTTTTTGGATCAAGTGGTATCATAGCAGGTTGACGATTGGTTTTTGAGTTTGCATGATTACCAGGGAAAAGATAAATCGTGGTGAAGGTGAGCTTGTCTAAGAGAATCGTAAGATTGGATCGAGAAAGAGGACTTCTCAAAGTGAGAAGATGGCATCAGAAGAGGAACTTTCTCATATCAAGATAGAGTTTCAAAATACCTTCTTCACCATGTCGGAGATGGTAAAGGTTTTGTATGATGATTACTTGGAGCGGAAGAGACCGATTCTAGGTGAATCTTCAAAAGTCAAAAGTGATGAAGGAGAGGATCATCCTAAACCTCCTCCTTCACCTCCTTCTTCTCCATCAACTTCTTCTTCTTCAAGTACAAGTTCTAAGTCCACCGCAAGAAAACATTCCCATAAACATAAACATGATATGCATTTACTTAAGCTTGATGTGAAGTTTGAATTACCTATGTATGATGGTGAAGTCAATGCAGAGAAGCTTGATAACTGGTTCAAATAGATGGAATTTTATTGGAGTGTGCAGCAAATCAAGGATGAGGCAACTCAAATCAAATTGGCATCACTTTGACTTGCAGGGACATCACTCATCTGGTCGCAAAGAAAGTTGAAAAATTACACACAACAAGTGGGTAATGTATTTCCATCATGGCAAGGTTTTGTTTCTACACTTAAAAAACAATTTTATCCTTTGGATTATAAAGAGAAGGCTTTAATTGAATGGAAAGGTCTTAAACTAAGAAAGGGACAAACAATGCAAGAATACACAAATGAATTTCGTAAGATGGCATTAATGTTAGACATTCCATTACATACCCAAGAAACTCTTATGAAGTATATAGGAGGTTTACCTGCACAAATTCGTAACACTATATTCATGTTTGGACCTACTAATCTTGATGAGGTTTTTGTTCAAGAAACATACATTGAGG